>JAPYZC010001921.1:28-15433 GCA_030522665.1 Ichneumoninae sp. A BG-2022a | reverse complement strand
TTTAAAAACATATGAAAACCGGGAAGGAAAAAATAAAAACCTTTCGTGGACAATGACAGAAGCAGGAAAACGCAAAATAGGGAAGCGGGGCAAAATGGGATACCTAAAAAAAAATATTGAAAAAATTACGGGTAGCCCGTTAAGCTCCAGAAAATGTTCTTTTTGGGACCGGTTATAAAACCTATGAAAATATCATTGTTGGGTGACAAATAGTAGATTATACTTTCAGCAGCGTTGTGGCCGCATTAATTTGTTTAGGGGGCCCATCTTGCCCCGGTCTCCCCTACTATTGTATGGCAAGCGCGTAGAAAGGGACGAGTGTCACACGACTCGGAACTTCCTTTTCCATTCGCATAAATTTTCCTAAAAAATTCACGAAAAAAAATGTCCTAAAAAAATAACATTTTCCGTTTCCATGAAGTGTCCGTAGAAAGGTAATTTTTCGCACAAGTGCTGAAAAAAAATTCCATATTGATACGAAAAAGTGCCTTACTGTGCACACTTAACTTGAACGGAAAGTGGAATTTTACGTGCATGCGCTGGGAAAAGATATTAAAAAATGCGTACGCTCATTTTTGTTTTAAGATCGATTTATTATAACTAGGGTCATAAAATTACGTACAATTTTTCCAAGACAGTAGTACCGAGTACAATAGTCACATTTGTTTTTCACGTTAAATCATTGGACGAAGGATCGCTGTATTTTCGGACGGGCGAGGTAGTTCTCACGGATGGCTGATTTCTCGACGATTTTCTGATCCTCGCTTGTGCAGAGATTGCTCTGCGATCTTTCAAAGACTCGAGATCGCGAGACACTGTGCACGGTGGCTTCTTATAAGTTCCAGAGTCTGGAGGAAATGATTCTTTTGTTCGGGTAGGGCTGGCCAGGGGCTCGCGAGATATGTACGTTAATTCTTGGGGATTCGCGTAACGATGACCGTCGCATTTTTGCACGTGTCCTGCAGAGCTGTTGAATATCGGTCTCGTTGTCTCTTTAACGCAGCCGCAATCCAATCGCGTTATCGTTGTCATCGTACCGCAGGGCTCCAGTTCCTGGGGGAAAGACACACACACACACACACACACACACACACACACATTTGACACTCAGGACGATTAATCAATCATGACAGATCCACCGACGCATACCTTGACAAAAGCACCGGCTCTCATCCTTGTCTCCCCGTCAGTTGCAGCTTCGTTAATTCTTGCTCTGGTCTTGACAATTATCGGATCGACAGTTGAACTTCCGCTGAAGAAGTGTTCGCCGATAAGACGCCTTATCTCCTGGGAATAAAATCTCTCAGCTAGATCTCTTCGTCTCTGGAGTTCTTTGAGGCACTCGAGCTTTCTCATGGCTGTCAATGCTTGCGGCAGGTTCACCGTCTTTGCGTAGTCTTTAAGATTTCTTTGACTCTGAGGGGATTGCAGAGCCGATTGATTGTTAAATCCATCACAGCTGGGACATTCAATTGACGTTTTATCACATTTCTTCGGTGCCGTCTCGTACCGTCGGTACGTGGGGGAAACGTTCTAAAACATATATCCGGTATATTCGAGGACCATAACGTATTGTTTATGTACGGCAATACCCCACGCTCATTGTCATTGACTTCGGTCTCGGTCAGCGAATCCTCGTCCGAACTTTTCTCCTCGGGAACTTTGTACAATTTGTGATCGCTTGTCACGTCACCCTGCTGACGACTGCTCGAAAATTTTGTCCCTTCGTATCTACGTGCTCGTTCGTCGTCGTGCCAGTAATAGTCGGCAGGTATGTTAGCCAAGCCGTCCTTGATCGTTGATTTCTTTTCACAATTGTCATAATACACCATCTGTCTCGGTGTCCACCTGATTAACGTAACGATTTAATTGCCGTTTCTTTTTTTTTTTTCCTTCTCATTTGTACCAAAGGCTCTCGAGCTTACTCGTTCGACAGGACGGAAGGTCGCCGAGAACGACTCGATCCGGGTGATGTCATCGTCAGAGCTGCCACAAAAGTATTCCTCCTCTCAATGATGTGGACATTCCATAGCGAACAATTTAGGAACAAAATTTTAGTATTCTCGACGTTGCCCTTCACGTCGTAATTTTCATTGAAATGTCAAGATTTTGCCGAACAAGGAACAAAAGCCTCGCGATATATTCGTAGTACGAGGCCAATATATATACACATATTTCTTTTTTATCGCCCCACTCGCCCAACTCGCTTCGAAATAAAGGGAAGAGCGGGCCAAAATGAATTTTGTTTTCAATAAAAAAATTTTGATGGGAGAGTGGGATAAAACGGCACATTAAATCGAGATGTATCCGGATGCATCCGGATGGACAAAAATCATTGGAATATCGTGTCTTGCTTATCGTCCCGTTTTGCCCCATTGTGCCCCACTCTCTCCGCCAATTTTATTATTTATTGAAATCAATGGTAAGAATAATTTATTTAAATTTATTTTATTATGTAATAAAAATGTTTATTTCCGTCTCGCGTTAGCATCGAATTCCCCGTTAATGAGGGAATCGCGGGAGGAATGAATTATCGTACCCTCGTGTACGGTCATAAACACCAATTAGGATAGGTTATCGAATTTCGCGTCGTAGTCCGCGTCTCGGCTATACAATTCATGAAAACGGATAAAAAATATTCAGAAAAACGAGGAACGTGGCATCAGTTGAATTGTATGTGTACGCGTAGAAGCCCTTATAGCTGATAGCATGCGTGGGAGCGATGTACTGCTGTAGCGGTCTTATTTTTTTTTTTTTTACTCACAGAAGGGATCGCAGTATTACTTGGGCTTGGATTAATATACTTGGCTCGAAGCTGGATTCATTTAGTTGATTTATTTATTATTCACCGTTCGGTTATTATATTATTGAAACGATAAAATAAATAATTATAATGGTGTCAACATTTTTTTTAAGTCAGCCACAAGGATGACAAACCTTTCATGCAATGTTTTCAACACTGAGTACCAAGCCGAGTTTCCGCCAAAGAATCAGATAAAGACACCGATGTCTATTAATTGGATTTTATTTAAATTACAAACTTTATCCGAATTTACGTGCCTCTCGATCGTCGCCCAAAGCGAGTAGACGAAAAAGGCCAGATAGATCCTCAGCTCGGATCTCTCAAAGTGATTAAAAAATTGATATCGGATCTGTTTGTCAAGTAAACTATGAGCATCATCATCAATTGAGGAACGACTCAAAAACAAAGTTTGAAGAAGAAATTTTCAACTTGTATTTGGATTCACATATTGAGAGGGTCCTCTCGCACCTCTAGACTCTTCGCGGGGAGGTTGTCAACTTCGATGTTGATTTGTTTTTCTTTTATTTTTTTCTTGTCTTATCATTGATCCATTTATCAGTGTTTGACTACACAAGTCAATTTCGACTTTAATAGCACTCTTTTCTCTCAATCTATAAAAAGACACCCACGAAATTATTAAAATTGCGACTCTAATTGCAACGCGAAGACGCAGCCAAGGATAACTTGGTGAAATCTGCAATCAATTGTTTTACATCTGTCTTCGTGTCAACGATTTTTTTTATTTTACTAGCAGCGGTATATAATATATTGTCCGTAACGCTCTAAATTAATCCTCGATGATTCTGGAAGCTGACGAGGACAACAGAGAATTCGTGACTGTTTACAAAAAACACTATTATCCGAAGCGAGTCGGACGAATACCAAAATGCATTCATCCTGCTAATTATAGTGCACCGCTAAACCCGCTAAATGGCCCTTTCCATCATTACCTCAATTCTCTGCGAAAGAATGAAAAAGTATCGCTCGAAAAAAGAACCGAAGACATTGGCGATAATCTGGAAAGGGTGCAGACAATAATTGTCAATATCATTTCGTCGATACGTTATTCGGGCTGTTTCGTGTTTTAGGTACGGACCAAATATCCTCATCTGCATACGTTATTGCCTGATAATACGCCGGACGAAAAAGTTATCGAGTCGGAGGAAAAAAAAGCTTTAAAAACTATCTATCAGCTGGAATATTCAAGATATGACGGTAGGACTCTAAATTTTTTACTTTTTTTCCTGGAACGATTTCATCCGTATCTTATGGCTAGGCGATTATCTCTCGCTGCACGCGAGATGCACCGGTGGTGGATACAGAATCGCCGTTACTCTGCCGGACGATTGGATAATACCGGAAACAATTTACAAAACATCCTACAGAAAAAATCCCCATGACTTGAATAATCCGGCTGATGACGCTCGTGCACGAAAAATTGGCAAACCCGCTAACAATCTAGATACTAACGAGAAGGAACGTGACATACTGCGCATTGCGTGAGTAGAGCTGTTGCACATTCTGCTGGCAGATTCGAGGCCCACGCAGATACGCCGAAAGGGTTAACGCGGACGAATGTGAAGGCGACGTGTTTCCGACTGTGTTTCTCATTGTTTTCAGGACTGGTAACTCTGAGTACGTTGACGTTATCGGTGCGACGGGTCGTCGAATCTTAAAGGAACAACTGCACGGCGTTCCCATTCCTCTGGAGACCCCCTTCACCGCGCCCTTCACCGCGGGTCGAAGGTCCTGACAGTATCACGTCGGAGTGTATTGAGACGTCTTGGCTCTTACACACTCTTCATTTATTCCTCACGATTTGTAATAAGGACTTCGAGAGGTGGTGCGGGAGATGTTGTTTTTTTTTCTCCCCCAAATAAAATTGAACCCATTATCTCTCACTGTGACATTGTCGATTGATATTCTCAAGTCAGTTATGCGGTACAAAAAAACGAAAATACTCATTCAATCATTTCTGTCTCAAAATTTTCACACGCATACTGCGGTTCTCCTCGTGTTGTCTCACAACCACATGACAATCGGTTGAATCATTCCTCACATGAGACGATATTCTTATTTATTATTTACAAAGATTCTCGTTGCAGAACATGTTACTCATACTTGCAATGAGATCGTTTTTTTTTTTTTTTTTTTTCCCCTCTCCCCTCCTTTCTCCCGTTTCTTGACAATGACAAGAGAGAGAAAATAATAATAATAATAATTGTCCCTGGAGGTGACACTTCTCTTCTTATAAATTAGATTTAATTATTGTACTAACAGTCATTTTTCCACGACATCTTGGCTCCCCTACAAGTTGTACAGTGACATTATAAGTGAAACGTAGCTTTTCCACAAACGTGGTAGACAAAAGTCAAAAGAAAGAAAGACAACGGTCACGTCACCGATAAAATATATCTACATTAAATATGTAAGTAATTGTACTGAAAAGGAAATTATACTAATCGTTGTAGCATTGCGACGTGTTGTTAAGCTCCATCCACAAATAAATTTTTTTTTAAATTCAGACGGAACCGTGGGCTCGGTGTACATTGTCTCAAACTATCCGCATGATGTCTCTCATCGTGCTCAACAAAATTCACGATGCATCAATATTTACACTAAACAGACGACGACGATCGTGGAATAAACAAACATCTTGGCCGTGTGTCATCGGGCCGCTATTCGAATCGACGTTTACAGTGAAGACGATTTTTTTTTCGTACTTACACTGCCACACCGTCGTATTTTTCGCGCGTACAATAAAACGTTAAATTTTCAGGTGCACGAAAACTCAGCGTCCATCCGACGTTACGATCGTCGCGTCAGCGATCATGTCTGGTAAGGATGCACCGGCTCCCTGAAAGGAAATTTCACTTTACTTTGCTACTTTTGTCGCGAAACGAAATATTTTAGCTTCAAGGGCGAAAGAATAAAATGAAAAAACGCACCTCGATTATAATAGTGGAAGTCATATTGTCGGTGTTATGATGCTGTACTGTCGCGCTAGTCGGTATAGATATCGTGCGGATCGTGTTACCGCTCGACGAGGTTGTTATGTGTTGTGCTATAAGATTTGCATTTGCTTGACGGCTGTAACGAGAAAATAATTTTTCCATTTAATTTGCTTAGCCCTTGAACGTTTAGTGACGTTTTTTTTTTTCATTAACAATACTCACTTGCGTTTCTTCACTTGTCCAGAATGGAAACGCCCGCCTTCACCTCGAATTCGATTCATAGCGTGTCGATGCCGCGATTCATGGAGATATTTCTACAAGAGAGAAAAATTGCAGTATACTTTTATGATATTTAATTGTGAGGATCGGAAAAATGCTGCTCCGACTCACAGGTCGTTCCTTCGGTATTTTTCCCTCCGCTTCAAGTTTCGCTCGGGCCTGACGCCTCTTAAGTATACGCCTGTACTGCTTGGCATTGACGTAAAGTGGCTCTTCCTCGAGAAATTCGGCGTTGGGAAGTGCGACTCTCTGAAATTGTGCTTGTCCACTGTTCCCCGGTACCATCTGAACGATACCAAGAGTAAAATAACAATGATAAGAACAACGTCTTTACTATCCATAGGTAAAAAAAAGTAATAAATCAAGCGGAAAATCATTAATGCGGGTAATTCTGTGCCAAATATTTATCGAGCACACAGTCAATCGACCTGTGCGGCTTGGAAGCCTCTAATGTTGCTCTGTCGTCACTACTAGCCGGTATAACGTATACACAGACTATGCGAGTGAATAGAGGCTCTTTCCGATAGTAATCACCATGACAATATTTCCTGCCTGTGAAGCTGCAGCGTTGGGACTCGACATCGGTTGTACCGGCGGCGCAGCCGTTGCCGTAGTTGTTCCTTGCGTTGTTGCTCCGGCGATGTGCACGAGATTTCCATTTATATTTATCACTGAAAATCCAGAGAGGCTTTTACAGCTTCATCGTGGTGTCTTTGTAATAACTTAATTATACCGAAGGTTACATATTTTTCAGTTATATTATCAATGTTCAAAAAAGATTGCTAGCAATAAAAAGATTGAAAATTTTATTGATTACTCACTAGTGGGTTGAGCCTGTTGCACCTGACCGTCCAGTTGGACGGGCTGATATATGTAAGTCTGTCCATCGGGAGTCTGAATAATTTGGGGAGTCTGTGGCTGCTGTATAACAATCTGTTGCCCTCCTCCGCCCAAACTCGAAACTGGTACAACTTGGATTTGGCCATTGGGACCGGCAACTTGAATAGCTTGAGGAAGCATCATAGTCTGGCCGCCCTGACCCATTTGTACCACTTGGACTGTTCCTCCTGCGCCTCCGACCATTACGGCCTGCCCCTCGCTCAGCTGCTCCATACTCTCCCCAATGTTCGATCAGATCTACGACAGATGATTTTTTGTTTTAAAAAAATAATAATGGCTTGGCCAGGATATGATAGTTAACCGAATGCAGGTCACAGCTACCGGCTTACCCTGGCCATAAGCCATGGAGACAAGGGTTCAGACACTGAACGCATCGTACTTTTGTTTTCAAACATATCCATATTAAATCAATAATCTCCCAAAGGGGAAGGATCTTTTTTTTTAATCTTCCTCATTTATTATGCATGTGCATGTTCTCGCGTCCAAGCGTGTATCAAGATCGACCAAACGCTGAATAGCGCGGGTCCGCGAAAAGCCGACGCGCTCGAGCGTTAAATAATTGCGAGATCGTCGCAAAATTCTTTATCCGGGCATCGCAGTACAGGAACGAGGTTGCATAAAGACGAGAAGACACCGGAGATAGCGATCGACGCCATCGACAACGGCATCCGAGGCTGGATGAACCGCGTCGCGTCCGAAATACTCGTACCAAGCCATACATGGCCAAACATGAACAAACATGGCCCCAAACATGGCCGTTGGCGATCATTTACGCGTTGGTTACGAAGCCGTCGTGGAACGACCAAATTTATCTTTCAACCGATGGAATATAATTGATAATAAACGCATGAGATACACCGTGATCGTTTTGTGCCGCGTACGTGATGGCTCGATAATTTGTGAACTTACATTGGATATTTTCGTGGGCACTTTCCCAATGATTGGTCGGCAAATTGAGGACCAATGGTCGGCGATAGCGAGTCCTCGGCCCTTGTGTATTGGTGGCACTGAAGAGGTGACCTGCCAGTACGATGGCAGCCCGTGCAAGACCGGTCGATGCCCCTCTGCTCCTCGTTTACGGGGCCAATCGGGGAACTTAGCCATACGCCACCTCCCGGCACCCGCGCAGCGGGGGTCTCGACGACGCAATCAGCGGTTTCGTTCGCGATAACTGATACACGCCGATGCTTCCCGCTTTTACTTTCAAAAGAACCGCCGAAATAACGCGTAACGACGATTAATTTTGTAAGAGAATTCTTTAATTACAACTTTTCTTTTGTTCAGTTAATCTAACTATGCAAAGACATCGTAAACAGCTGTACGGAGTGAGATTTTGCAACGGTCCCCTATGAATTTATCATACGAAAGTAAGGACTTGTTTCAATAATATTATCGTCATCGTTGCAGATATGTATAAACAACATACGTTTTCTACAACACCATTCATTAAATTAATGTAATTAATTTTTTTGTCTTTTTTTTAAATATATTTATTAATATGCGACTAGATGGTAATATAGCACTGAAAGTATTAACGCTTTGCTGATTAACAATAACGCACTCACCTTAGGGTGATGTGAAATACCGCCGCCGGTAACAAAAACTGTACTGAATGTCGTTTTGAGACCACAGTCCGTCGAGGACACAGAAAGTTGTCTTTCCCTAGGGAATCGGTAGACGCAGGGAAAGACATTTTTCTTTTTCTTAACATTCTACCATAGTAATTCGTTATTCCCCGCGCATCGTGCTAATTGTCACTTCTGTAAGATTATGTAGCAGTTTGGGTAGGCAAAGGGCTCAGTAAACGACGACTGGTTCCATGGTGTAACGGTTAGCACTCTGGACTCTGAATCCAGCGATCCGAGTTCAAATCTCGGTGGGACCTTGTTTATTTATGCATTTAACACATAAATGTATTATATATTTTGCAATGAGTTTATATATACATATATATATATATGTACATATATATAATTTTTTTATCTCGACAGTGCACGCATGCACAGATTGGAATTGCACGGCAAATTATTTGTTCACGATATCGATCGTTGGAGAAAAAAAAACAAAAACAAAAAATAAACAACAACAAAAATGCGTCCACGCGTCCAGATGGCGCTAATTTCGGTACCTAATTTTCACACTCTATTTTAATATGCGAACTTTGCGTTTTTACAGCTTGTCGAGCTGATGCTGCTGTAAGATAACTTTTTTTTTAAATTGTCGACATATGTGAAAGTCGAGAAACGTTCGTATACAAAACGGCATTGTTTTTAATATAATATCCCACCATTCGGAAAAGAGAGGTATTATATTCCTAGGGCGCGCAGTGATAATCACAACAGCATGAAACGGCCATTGGAAGATCAGGGCGATTGTTTTGAGAAAAATTCGATTGTTTTTCTCGACGTTGCGATCGACGAGGAGAAAGGTATCGATGGACATCCATCATAAACGTCTATCGCCGTCTATTACAGTTTTAATAATTGTCTCGGTATTTCGTCAACGACAGTCGGGAGAATCGTCATCGAGCTTTTCAAGGACAAGGTACCGCGAACTGCGGAGAATTTTCGTGCGTTATGTACCGGCGAGAGAGGCATCGGTGTAAACGGAAAAAAGCTTCACTACAAAGGCTCGATATTTCACAAAAGTATGAATACCCATTTTATCCTGTTCCCATTAACGTTTATTTTTCTTTTACATATGGTTCGTTTAATGGTCTTACTTTAGTCGTGCCACAGTTCATGATCCAGGGTGGTGACATAGTCAATTATGATGGAACATCCGGAGAGAGCATCTACGGTCCGCACTTTGAGGATGAAAGTTTCCAAGTCAAACACTCTGTCGGGGGCCTCGTTAGCATGGTTAACGAGGGACAACCTAATACCAATAGTTCACAGTTCATAATCACTACTGTATCATGCGAACACTTGGACAGTACCAATGTTGTTTTTGGCAAAGTTCTGCGAGGAATGGGCATTGTATACGAGCTAAATGGAGTTCGGACAGTCAAGGATTTGCCTGTTGAGGTAAACTATTGTTATTACTTCAGCCAGGAGCTCTGTGTATTAATGCCTAAGAGTTATCCGGATAAAACTGTATTGCAAAGTGGTCTATGATTTTTGTAACATATACCAAATTAATATGAATGTAAAAAATCTATAATCAGAAAGTTCACATAACCAACTGCGGAGAATTAAAGAGAGGCGAGAACTGGGGGCTGCAGGAGAATGATGGAACTGCGGATATATATCCTCCCTGGCCAGAGGATTGGGATTATGCTACTTGCATAGAAGAGATAGACGTAAGTGTTTTTCGATTAATGTTAAAAAATCCTCTATAAATTACATGTACATAGTTTAATTTGTAGCAAAAATTCGTCATAGACGTCATTAAGAAAATCAAAGACTCCGGAAATCATTTTTACTCCGAAAAAAAGTTTGTTGATGCTGGTAGAAAGTACAAAAAAGCCCTGAGATATCATGCCTGGATGAGTAAGCTCGCGGATTTACAAACCGATTTGGAAGAAATTGCGACCGATCTCAAAGTCATTTCGCTGTTGAATCTCGCGGCTGTTAAGCTTAAAAAGAAAAGACATAGGGATGCTCTACAGCTTTGCAATCAGGTAGGTAGAATATCGAAGCACCAATTCGCGTGAGCACGCGTTTGGTAGTTACTTTTTCGTATACTTTTTTGCTTTGTTCGATATACCCGATTATCGTTTACAGGTTTTGGCGATAAACGAGAACAACTGCAAAGCTTTGTTCCGAAGGGGCCAAGCGCACATGGGTTTAAACGAATACGACCGAGGAATCGCTGATCTAACGCAAGCGAGTAACTCGGCTCCCAACAATACCGATATCTTGCAGGAGATCGAAAAAGTAAAGAAGATCATGCATTCTTATCTGATTTTTGAGAGGGCCGCTTGCAAAAGAATGTTTCAATCATCGGCGTAAGTTTCAATCGGAGAATCGTACGATTGTGAAATTGATTATTAATTATGTGCACTTTGCAATTATCATGGCCATGTTAAGTTATACTCTTGTTGTTGAATCCGATTATGTGACAATTTTATCATATATATATTAATCTTTTCTATATCTACGTATTTATTGGGAATTAATATGATTCTTTAAACTGTGAGAAATAATCTGTGCGTGTTTTCAAAACCGACAAGGCGATTTCCAAAAGATAGAACAGAAAGAAAACAACAACAGCGACAACAGCATTAACGACTGTCACATGATGTCTCTTACTGTGAAACACCATTATACGTATAATATGTGTTTTCATCTTATATATAGATTCATAGAATTTATTATATCAATAAACGAATGAAATGAATAAACGCGTACGACCGGATGAGAGAAATTGGAAATAAAAAATCTCCGTCAATTTAATCAAATCAAACATCATGGTCGATACTTGGGATTACTAGAAGGAATGTATTAAATCTCACTTTGGAATACAGTCGAAAAAAGAAAAAACAAAAAAAAAACATTGGCTTAGTGTCTCGATATGATGCTGTTTAGCATAAGAGCATGTGAAACATTATAGAGTGCGAGAGAAATAGCATCAGTGGCGCTCTCGGCAGAGCGACAGAGTCACACTGAGAACGTGTGTTTCACATGCTCTTAAGCTCGATTGCACCACAACAAGAAGCTACTGATACAATTGAACATGGCGTTACTTAAAAATAATCGTTGATGCTCAACGTAAATGCATTTTTGGCATTAAATACGACAAGCTGTATTAATACTAACTATGTTTCGACAAGGTGACACGTTCTCTCAAACGATACATTTTTAATAATAAGCATTAAATAATAAACAGTATTTGTCATTCAACCCGGCAGGGAGGGAGTCTCCGCAATTCGGAGATGGATGTAAGCTAACAAGTTATTACCTACATAACAATCCTAGCAGTAAAACAGCCGAAGCTACCTAAATATACAAGCCATCGTGACTAGACTACCTTAAAACATCTCCATTTTTTTTATTCTTTCTTTCCTTATCATCTTCTCTGGATTTAAAATCGCAAATGTATCGCTGGCTTTGTATCCGCCTCGTAATGACGTTATCTAATTAAATAAAATGGAAGAATAGACACGGTCTAAATTCACGCGTATGCGCCGATAATCTTATAATCAAATAATTCGAATCAATATTTTTAATAATTTTTTTGTTTTTCCATTCTCGTTTTCATCTCGTGCGCGGTATCGCCGGACTGTAGTGGACGGATAGACATGTCATCGGGACGACACGACGAGTCTATCCCGTGATTGTTGCGTTTTTCTTTCTTTTTTTTCCCCTCTTAAGTATGTTAATGAAAATTCAACATCGACACATATGCGCGTGGACGTTTCACGCGATATAATGACGATGATAATCGTCTATTAGTGACGGCATTCTCGTGTCTCTGCATTGATACAATTCATCACCGTTCTCTAACGTCGGATCTTAATGAAACAAATTGCATGTAAACTTTCGATGAGATCACTCTTGTCAGTGTTACTTTATGTACAATGAAGAATGTCTTTGATAAAGCGTATTACTGTTATGTGAGAAACGGCGCATTTGCTAAGTGTCCAGCGTATCGGATACACATACACACACACACGCACACGCACGCGCGCGCACACACACACACACCCAAGTTGACACGAATAATTTATTCGATATCGGGTTTGGTTCTCGCGTGTTCATCCAAGTTAGCCTCGTTGTCGCTGTCCGTGTTACTTTTACCACTGGTCTCAGTCTCGATTAGGCTGTGCAATTCCTTGCACAGCATTTCCTCGTAAATATGACCACCCTTGACCACCTCTTCGCCATCTCCCTCCATGTCGTACTCAACATCCTTGAATTCGCTCTCTACGATCTCCTCACAGCTCTTGAACATATCAGGATGTTCACTCGAATTAATTAATTCAGGATTCTCATTTGAATTGAGAATATCCGTGTTTATCTCGTCGTCGGTCGTGTCAGTGGATTGCGAGACCTTTTTCATCACACTGTCGACAAGATTAACCGCGAATGATTTGCTCTCATTGCCTTCGTGTATCGTTTGATGAATCGACAAAGATTGTGGACGATGAGCCGGTCTTGCATACGGAAAGGTGTTTTCTTCACCGGCGGGTGTGTGAACAGCCGAAATTTCCGTCTGCGTTCCAACACCGTGATCCACTTGTACCGGCTTCGGTTGCATGCTTGACATACATCGTTTTATCTCGGACATCGAATCCTGAAGTTGTTGAACTTGCGTGTGCAAAAGATTGCAAGTCTGGGCGAGGTTCGTAACGACGTCAGAATTCGGTTGTACAATGCCGTCCCCCTCATTTCCGCCAGGCTGCAGACTCACCACCTTCTTCCACAAGGCATTTATCGCTTGCATCTGTAACAGTTGCAACTTGTGCTCGCTCTCTAGCGCGGTCCTCGTGGCTTCCATGTCAGTCGATAGTTTTCTGTTAAAAACGATCGCAAGCCGTCAGGATAACATTAGATTGATATAGATAATCAATGTTTCAGTCTACTTACTGAATGTACTTATTCGTCCTCATCATTTCGATTGTCTTTACTATATTCGTCGCTTTCTTGTTCAAGTTTCTAGCGTGATAGCCACGCCACATTCTCTGAATGCAGATGGCAGCTTTCTCCGTTTCATCCTCCTCTGGAATTTTTTTTTTTTTTTTTTTTTTTTTGCTTTAAAATATTATATCGAAGTACAAAGAAAAATCTTTACCTCTATTGGTGTCTTCCTGCCGTCTCTGATTAGCCCTGTGCCGAATCCCATCAAGTTTCGCTTGACAAACTTCGCTATCCTCGTCGTCGCTGCTCACCGCAATATGATTATCTCCATCACCGTCTTTGCATCTCCTCGGCAAGCCGCTTTTTGGCTTCTCAGATGCGGTTTTCGGTCTTTGGGCGCTTCTTCCCAAGTTGGGTGAATTCCTGGAGTTTCTCTTAACGGGCATTGTTTTGCTCTTAACATAATTGTTTATCTTGACGCTGTGCGGACACTTGGCATCATTGGCGTTCGTAATTATCGGCTTTGCAATATTGACTTTGCCGGTGCAACTTGTTGCTGAATTGCTCTTCGCGAGCGCGCTGGCCTTCAAAACTCCAACGCTCGTCTTTGCCATCGGATTCGCTGTGTTTATTATCGGTATCGCTTTCCCGTTTGTGTCGTTGGCAACCTTTACCGGCACGGTTGTCTGTATCGGTGAATTGAGCCTGCTCGTCGGAGTTTTGGGAAGAATTCTTGACAGTCCCGAAGGTGGTCTGAAGTCTGGACTCATCAAGGACTCCGGGACGGGTACCAGCTTCGTTGCTGCTTGAAGAGGACTCGAAGTCTCTGAAATTAACGTAGACATTCGGTTGATTTTAATATGGTTTTGTTTGTTTGTTTGCTTCCACACAGATGAAGCTATTTTTTCGTGAAAAAAAGAATCGCGATTTTAATGTCAGCGTACTAAAAATAGTCCATAACGTCGAGAAATGAGATTTTTAGTTAGCATCCGGATGTGCGTGCGTGCGTGCGTGCGTGCGTGCGTGCGTGCGTGCGTGCGTGCGTGCGTGCGTGCGTGCGTGCGTGCGTGCGTACGTGCCTGCGTGCGTGTGTGTGTGTGTGTGTGTGTGTGTGTGTGTGTGTGTGTGTGTGTGACAGACCAGCATCGTTCAGAATGACTATAACTCGAAAATGGCTTGAGATAGCGGATTTAAATTTTGTACACTAGTAGAGTGGTCACCTATTTCCCTTCGGTGTAATTTTCATGAAGATTGTGGCCCGAGTCGATATTTTACACGATTTTGAAATGTTTGAAATGTGTCTGATATAGCTCTAGCTTCCGTAGATACTATGAACAAAGACCTTTAGCAGAATCTACCGAAGGGATCAAATTTTACAGAATTTTTATTTCTTTGCAAAATTTGTTTATTACGTCCGACACGAGTTTCTGAATCAAATATCACGCCAACAGTAAAATGAGTTATATTTTTACAATCAGCGGTGACGAATAAATTAAAAATTGCTTTAAAACAACGATATCCGTAAATTTCAGGTTGCGATTACGTATAATAAATTTTGGTGTAAATTTTGACGGCTTTAATTTCATGAGATGTAGACATTTTTTTATGTTACGAAAAAAGGCGTAAAATAATTTGCACATAGTTCTTTTTATACTTAACTCAAAAATACAATTAAAAACAGTCGAAAATTGAAATTTCCATATCGACTTCTTATAATGGACCTTTATTTTTATTTTATTTTTTGGTGAAAATTGTATTTTAATTGCAGCTTCCTCTATGAGTAAGCTAAAATCGAACAACAACATTTATCGTAGAGAAAGTTATGCGCAAAACGATAAAACATGAGCAAGTACCCAGTAAGAAAATCGTGCCGTACCATTCGGCACGCCGTGATGGCACAATGCAGACATGTATGTCCGTATGTGACGATATTGTGACGGCACGGCGT
>JAPYZC010001920.1:0-11842 GCA_030522665.1 Ichneumoninae sp. A BG-2022a | reverse complement strand
ATTTCTGGTATCAAAACGCCGTGCCGTCACAATATCGTCACATGCGGACATACATGTCTACATTGTGCTGGCGCGGCGTGCGATCCCGTGCCGTCACTTTTCTATCTGGGTAATTGGGCCAAACACTTTGCACGCTTTTTGAATTGTCACCGTACCTTCGACGTCATGCAGAATGGCGTGATTGGCAGGCTTATTCAACGTATTGCACAGCATGTTGGGATCCAAGCTTTGGGTCATCAATGGCTCGTGATCGTTACTGAGGATCGTGTGACAGGACGATACCATCGTGTCGTTGTGACAGCTCGAAACCATACGATCGGGTGATCTCAATCTCATCGAGTTTCGGGAAGATGCTGATGAAATAATTTATTAATTTATTAATATCTTATTTTTTTATAGCCAAGAACAAGAGGATGTTTAAAATCATTTCCTGAGGATAGTGCGTGGAAGACGGTATTGCGTTAGCATAGGTATAATTCATATATTACTATTAAGACCATATGAAACACCCCCCTCCCCGTCCATCCCGGGCTCAGTCGGTATCAAAAACTGTAATCAACTTTTCTCACTGGATCTCGCATATACAGTCAAAAGAAAAGTCTCATGGGAAACCGAAATGATATCCGCTTCCGATGAGACTTTTCTTTTCACCGTATATGCCAGAATCCATGAGAAAATTTGATTACAGTTTTTATTAACGACCGCGGTATTACACATGCTCTTAAATCAAGTTGTACATCCCGAACGACAAATAG
This sequence comes from Ichneumoninae sp. A BG-2022a, assembly GCA_030522665.1. Classification (NCBI taxonomy): domain Eukaryota; kingdom Metazoa; phylum Arthropoda; class Insecta; order Hymenoptera; family Ichneumonidae; species Ichneumoninae sp. A BG-2022a. The sequence continues at coordinate 11,087 of JAPYZC010001920.1, read as the reverse complement.
TATGAACGAAAAAACTACCTAGGTATTTTCTATATTCTTAATTACAATATGGCCGACCTTATTAATTATACAGTCTACAAGCCGAAAAAAGCGATACGATTCCATTAGCTTATTTTTAATATCATTTAAAAATAATAAAAAAACAACGTAATGGGGTCGATCTTATTGGGCGGTACCTTTGCAAGGTGACTGGCAGGAGCAGTACTTTGCTTCATAAAATTTTGACGACTGTAAGCATTTATCTTCGTGGTATGACAACATTGGTGCAACTGGGGAAACACACATTATTACCGGGATGTTTTTGACACGCTTTTACCGATAGAAAAAGAAAAAAAAACAAACAAAGTTAAAAAGAAATATATTTTAAAACATTTACTTTGTCCCTCATTGAATAATTCTAGTTAATCTCATCGAAGAATCAGCTTTGATGCTCAACGTACCGGGCCTTCGGGGGGAACTCGTTCTGTTCGGGCCAAGTCTGCGTCTTGCAGCTGGCGACGAACTCATTCCGTGAACGCTACTCGAATCGCTCTGCTGGCTCAGCTGTTGCTGATGATGTTGAGCCTTGCTGAGTATAAGACGTAGCTTTCTGTCGGTTTCGTTCTCGAGACACTCGCCGGACAATGGACATACCGACGCGAGATACTGGACCAGCAGTGAGTGCTCGCCAACACGGAATTGTCTGCCGCGTCCCTGTGAATAGAGCCACTCCGCTTTCAGGCTGAGTGTGGGAGCATTATTAGGTATTAAATGATTATTTCTCATGTGTTTCTGCAGTTTTTCACATGTATTTCGTGCAGTGTAGAACAAGTGTGTTATTACAATAAATATAACAAGAGTCATAGACGCGATATATATATATATATATATATATATATATATATATAATATATATATACTGGAGAAACTTACCTCTCGATTGGATCCACGGCATAGCCATCGATGGATTTGAGACTCATACACCAATTAATAACAAAGGGACGGTAGTCGAACCCGCTATCAACTATTGGTTAAGAAATTATGAGCTCTACCTCTGTGAATCTACAGAGTGTGTGTGTTTTACTATAAAAATTTGTGCGAGAGACCGTACGAAGATGATATAAAGCTTGTTGACTATAAATGCTAGATTCTAAAAATATAATGGACGTTGTATATATATTAGATTTTTACAATCTTTATGATAAAAAAGGATACATACTGTTACCGCTCATGCTGACACAAGGATTATTTGTTATGGAAAAATTTATGAGATTTGTCAGACTCCCCAGATGAGACATTTCATTCAGATCAGTTATGTTGTTGTTGGCAAGAGTAAGGGTCTCCAGCAATGTTGGTAAATACCTCTCGCATTGTCTAAGCGTTATAATTCTGTTGTTATGCAGAAATAGCTCCTGCATAGTAATTAAATCATTAGTCAATCTTGTTTGATGGTCATTTTGTATGGTAATATTGTTAAAAATAAAGTTTCTATATTTTACCTTTAAGTTCCTCAGGAAAGAAATGTCCGAGACATGGCTGATACTGTTCTCTGACAGATCCAAGTGTTCCAGCTTTGTGTTTGTATGCAGATGTTCTATGGACTGTTAAAAAAAAAGTGCTCTGATAATAAGCCAGCCAAGATTAAATAAAAATAATACGTTTACCTTTATATTATTGCCAGCGAGACATAGTGTCTGTAGGTTTACCATGTCCTTGATACCTTCCACAGTCAATATTCCATTGTTGGCGAGATTCAGAGTAACTAGATTATGTAATTTTGATACTCCGTACATGCGCAGCAGTTGATTTCTCACGATGGAAAGCTAAAATGATATATACAATTGTAATAATGTTTATAGGACAACATTATTTTTACTATAAACTAATGCAATTTTTCCAGCAGCGTAAAACGTACACCGCCGTAGCGATGGTACCAATTTACTGATGAGATTCGTTAAGTTAAACGCACCTTGGTAATTCTGTGATAGGAATCAAGATTGTCGAGCCTCTGGAGCTCATTGTCATCTGCGATGAGCGTACCAATGTCCGCATCTGACGGGCACCTGCTGAGTTTCTTCAAGCCTTGACCGCTTAAATCCAGAGTATCGCATACCGGGGAATCCGAATCGTCACACAAATTCATTATTATATCGTCAATAATGTTAAGTCTTTGCTCGGTAACAATTCGAAACTATTGACAGGTGTATTGTCAAAAGGACAGTCGTCCAATCTGAACCAAGTCCAGATCTCGGGCGTGATAAAAATACGCTAAAAATTATTTGTTTCTCGTTTACGATAGCGAAGATTACGATAAACGAAGGAAAAATTCTCGGAATATCAGATAGTTAATACGCCGTTTGATACAACAAATCTTTATTATTGCAATTGATCAATGATCATTAACCCGCAGTAGCCATGATGAATACAAACTGACAGACCGCAGACGCCGCGAGAATTGCATACCGAGTGTCTATGGGTGAGTTTCAATGTTAGCTGCAGATGCTCGCAGTCACCTGATACTTCTAGAGATGGGCGCCGACTTTATGACCGGTCATTTTTTTTTCTCAATTTACTGTAAAGTGACCGTCAATTGACCGATCCGTAAATGTTAACTCCAAAAACCTCCACGGTTCTAACTTAAAAATTAACAAAGTACCAGTCTCGTTAAACAGACAAATAATATATAATATTCTATCGTTGATTAATGAATTGATAGGAAATTAAAATACGAATGATTACGAAGTCAAGGATGTTTTTTGTTCTTTTGACCATACTATTTTTAAACCCGAACAAAAATTACGGTCATGGCACAACACTCATTTTCTGGAGTTCTATAAAGTTAGCCAAACAACTTTAATTTTTAAATTTGCAATTAATACCATTCGATTGGTGGTTGGGGCTCAATCGATGCGGAATCGTTTGGTGGTCAAGAATAATATAATTAAAACGTTTGGTGGTCACTCGTTTGGCTTAAAAATGTAAAAAACTAAGTGCGCCTTAGGGTGGCCCTTCATCAGTGCGTAGTACGTTGGCGACCATGAGTCATAGGTCGCCAACACCCAATGAGACATAGGTCTCATTGGGTCTCATGTCGTCGATTCTACACATCATGCTACACATGCTTGCTTGGTCTCTAGACCAAGGTTCCACCAATCAACGGAAGGTGTGTACAAACGGTTTATAGAGAAACGGTGGACAGGTTGATGGAACTATCCAACTGGTACGAATCCAGTGGCAGCACCATTCGGTTGTTGCCTTCCCCCACCTGATTCTTCCGAGCCAATGACATGGCTCATATCACTAACTTGTAACCGTTACCCGTCGTGCATTATTTCGAAGTGGTATCCGTGGTATCCCTCGTGCTATGGTCGTTCCTGCGAAGTTTCACACGAAAATATTAATCAGTCAGTATAAAAAATAAATTTCCAAGAGCAATGTAAAAGAAGACCGGCCGGGTTTCATGATACAAACGATGGTCGGATGCTGCGTGCAGGGCGACAAGAAGAACGCAGACGCGACAACCGTGCACAGAATTTTGCACGACATCGAGATGTTCCTCGAGATGCCGAAGATACGTATTCTCACAGCGCGGGATGACGCTTCTCCATCTTGCGTCTCTGCCCAATATTTCAAATATTCCGCTACCAAATCGTGAGCGTCATAAGACAATAGAGAATAGAAATGCTTTTTCTCTGTGTAACATAATCGAACTTTTTTGCATTCGCAGAAGGTCGAACCACCCGACAAACCCGTCCAAGCGCGCGGCTCCTTAGGTGGAAAGAGGAGCGCGCCGTGAAAAAAAAAAAAAACGAGCAACTAAACCAAAAACCTGTGTTCAAAGTCGACATGGTACATCACAAGTTCTACTCACCTCCGATTAGCGACAGGTGCACGTCAAAAACACAACCGTGTAATCCCAAGGGAGGACAGAAAGTTAAGAGTCAGCCCATTCCACCAAAAAGAATAACTAGGGAGACTCAGAAGCGGTTGGAAGCAAGGAATCTTGCCTTGTCAACCGCCGTGGCATCCAGTTCTACAGTATCTCCAAAAAGTCCCCAACCAGCTAATGACACGGAGAGACAGTAATTTGCTCCGTGACACCATATCTTTACAGCTCCGACAGGACTTACAGAGTTACCGATGTTTGGTGAGATAGCAAGCAGTACCTTTAGACTACAACGTGTTCAAACTTGATTGCGAGAAATCCAATTGCAATTCGTCGACCGATTTCTGTCGACGTTTATCCGTGCATGATAAGACTCGTGAGAAGAAGATTGCACAGGACTCTGGACTCGACGGTGATGTAATCGCTAGTCCAGGATCCACGAGCAGAATGACTTTAGTGAGACTCTCAAAGAACCGGAACGGAGGAGACGAACTTCAACGCTGAAGACTCCGCCGAAGACGCCCAAGGTAGTCGACCTCAACGATGACGTGTTTCTGGAAGAATTTCCTAATGTCCTCGGGATAGACAAAGACAACGAGGACAACACAAAGAGGCAGAGATCAACGAGGAATTAACATTTTATTTCTTTATTTTGCACGAACGGAGGAGTTGTCTATGTAAATGTGAAGATTTTTATAAATTTAACTTTTGTTTTTCATATAAAAATTTTTTTATCCTATATTCACTACGAATAACACTATGAAGACTGTATATAAAATATAAAAATAGTGAATTACCAATTGAAACGAAAGTTATTTTATTTAGTCCATATTCTGACAGAATCACAATCGTACGCTGTTATCCCGACACTATTCCTCGTCTTCGCAGAGCCTTTGACCTGGGCTCGTCGCCAATATCGGTAAACTCTTGTGCATATCTACGCCACTTATGCAATCATCGGATAACCGAATTCTCGAGACTGGGCTGGTATGTTCTTCCTCCTATGCAGCTTCCGGTGGTCTCCATACGTTGGCGGAGCCATCCGTTCCTCCTGTAATTAATGATAGAATACAAAATTATATCTTCACGTATTCCTGTAGGTTGGACATGGGATGGTGAATATATCACCTGGCACAATTTCTCTGGCGTCGTTAGAGTGCGCAAATTGAATTCGTTGATTGGTATTCGCTCGACGATTCTGCAGGACACGGTTATGCAGAGCTTGAATATCTCGGTGGAGGAGGAAGAACAGACCGGGCACTGCTGCAGGCATCTAATGCTTCCCGAAAGTGACAGTCTTAATGATCTTTGCGCAAAGTGGGATATTTTGAGAACCGATCCAACTTTGAGTGAGGATGCCGCGTCCCAAATCGTTGCGGCGATAGGACAAACGCGGTTTCTCATATGTAAGAAATTCGAGAGATTTCGAAGCCTCATACACGACTGTGAGACTGGCAAGTGTCAAATGCTCGTTACATGCAAAGATCTCGGAGGTTTCTGGGACTTGATAGACAGGGAAATAAAGGACTGCGATGCGCGATTTTTGAAACTCGAGTTTCTCGAAGTAAACGATTGGATAGAGGAAGAAGCTGTTGTAACGAAAACAACGAAGAAAAAGCAGAACAAAAGCAGAATACAGTACGACTCCGGGATTTCTAGGATCCCAGCGTAAGAAATCGTTGCTACGACGAACGGCAGTATACAATTTTGGTCCGCATGGACCGAACTCCACTGAACTCCACTTGTGTGACTCCGCTATCGGTTTTCAGAGAACACAGAGGACCATCCTTCCACAGACCTATTTATGTGCAAGGGAATCATTAATAAACCAATGCTGTTTCATTCATATAACAAAGGAATTATGCGAAAGAGTCTTACCAACGCATTTGGAGTAAGTCCCGAACGCAATTAATCCCGGGACAATCACATTCTCTCGTATACAAGAAACCAGGCCATTAACGATCGGAAAGTCCGTTTTGAAGGATATCGTATCTTTCTGACGACCGGGACGCTCGGTATCAAACGATCTCAGTGCTCCCTTGAAACCGCAACATACCTCCCGACCGTCGTCGATAAATTGGACACCGATCGCGGCTTTAACCTCGTCGACCCTGGTTAACAAATGGAGAGTGCATGCTCGAGAATAAAAATTATTTTATAATAAAATTCATATCTCAAAAATGAAAACCCTAGAAGAATCCCCTTATTCTTGACCACCAAACGATTCCGAATCGATTGAGCCCTATTTGAAGTAATTCTAAGAAGAAAAAATTTATTATTTATTGTAATTAAACGATTGACCACCAAATGTTTTAATTAGGCTACCAATCACCACCAAACAACCACCAATCGAATGGTATTAATTGCAAATTTTTTAAATTAAAGTTGTATGGCTAACTTTATAGAGCTATTTTCTGGAACCAAAAGACGGTAATTTTTTTTGTCAATTGACCAAAAGCTCACAAAAAAATGACCGTCACGGCACATCTCTTATTTGTCGAGTTATTCTGTAGTTCCGATCGAGCGTTAAATATGTTAAATACGCTGTATACGAAAGCTTTTGACATTGCCTCTGTTTTGATCTCAACTGTATCTCGAGTTGGCTCTCAAGCGATTCCGTTAATAATAATATTAATAATCAAATTTTTTTATCGTTAGCGACGAGACACCGGACTAGTGAGTAAGCAAACACGGTAATGAGTTTTTTCAATTATCGAATAAATCTTCGGGTGTATTCTTTGATGATTTTATTATCATTTGCAATGCTTATGTTACAAAACATACTTTTCCAGACACATTGAAAATATGCTCTATTTACATTGGATGTACCTAATTTTTTTACTGTAGTGCTAACATAACTATACAGAAATAATATTATTAACTATTCTCGTAGGCTTTCGTATGATAATATGATTATGGCAGTACCTTTACAATAGAGTCTATTATCATTCATCTTATGTTATACATATATAACGCTTTTTTAATTTTATTAATCTTAATATATTCAATATGAAAACCTGCATCCTTAAGCTTACGTGTACCAAGTAGGCTCACGAAAAAAAGAAATAATATTTTATTTTGTTTGAATTTTTCTTTTGTTTTGTTACAAGCATTTATTTTTTGGCAATCACGCACAATTTTACTTTGTGATTTACACGCCATCGCATAAGATGTACACAAGTTGGAACGCAACGGTACACGTAAAAGTAATATTTTTCGCAGAGGAGCACGATTGCTTGACTGCAAGCGGTTCATAAACTTGGGTCTCTTTTTTAATTCCTCCCCCCCCCCCCACACTCTCCGCATGTCTCTCTATATTCGTATGTGTAGATTATGCAGTATGTTAGAATCATGAAACGCTGGCAAAAGCGTAAGTTGATTGGACCCCTCTGATTTACCACTGTCTGTTGTGTCATTAATCAAGCAATGTATTTCCTTGTTTTTCGATCACCGCGTTGGCTTCCCATTTGCTCTCATCTAATCCTACTAAACTTCAGAGTCAATCAAATAAACTTCAGAGTTGTCCCATATTGTCTAAAGGTGCAATTTCATCATTCGCTACAACTCGATTATCCTTTATAAACTCCCGTACATTCGGTCTAAAAGATATCCATTATTTATATTATTTATACGACCTGATCATTTTATATTCATTGACGCAAGGGAACAGAGACTTGCCTAATTTTATCAGCTTATCACGATTGCAAAACTCGATTCAATCTATATCTTACTGTTTTCACGGCCATTCACTGTACACCAAACAATATGTAACATCGATCTCTAATTTATCCGATTCGTCCAAGCGAAAATTAATCTACATACTTTTTCCAGGCTCTCGAAGCTGACGTCGAGATGGAAAAAAAAAATGATGCTTATCAGATAGAGGAAATGATAATTGTCTAATCGTGAAACATGTATCAAGAGGTGCTGTTTCTATGCTTTTTGTTTTTCGCCTTTCCGGGCTCGAACTCGTCCTCACTTCTTCGACGTTTTTCTTTAAGCTGCTTCTCCATTGCGAGCATCGTGATCATTCTTTTGTGCGAATCACCGACTATCCAGCCGTGCTGTTCCTGTCGATCGTCCTCCTCCTCGACGACAGGCGTAGGTGGCGGTATCGGCTCCTCATCGTCGCTCGAACTAGACCAGTAGTATAGCTGATTCGCAGCTGCCCTCTTTCTTCGTCCTATAGCCACACCCACGCCCTCCTCGACTTTGTTCCAACACTTTGTGGTCCTGAGTTCTTCATCGTCGGAGTCTCGTTTGCCACTCGAGGATCTTCGTTCCTTTGGATCCTTGCTGTTCGTCGATGTGGGTCTGTTCTTACCTCTCTCGTTGTTCAATGTTCTACTCTTCCGATTAAGCACCGTCACTTTGTCGTCGGGCGTCTTGGCGATTTTCTTAGCTTTCTGTGACGATTTAGACTGTCTCTTTGGTTTCGAAGGGGATTCGTACTCATTATCATTATCGATATCTTCATTGGATTTGCGCCCGCCGATACGCGGATTGAACGTCTCGTTATTGATATTCTCGAAATCGTCGTTCTCAACAACATTATTCAGCGAGTCAGCGACAACAATGGCTTTTCTGAATTTTTGTTGACGCTTCTTTTTGCCAGCGCTTGTTGAACTTCGGGCTCTCTCGTTTTCCCCGACTTCCGATTTGTCTGAGATTATTAAATTGTCCTTTGACATATTTCTTCCGCTCTTATCCGAGTCAGAATCGCTTTTTGTACTGCTGCCCTTTAATTTTTCAAGTTCCCGCAATATTTCTTCTTGAATTGCTTTTTGCTCTTTTGCAATTATTTGCTCGTGCTTCTTTTCTAAGTAACGCTCCTTTCGCTTTTCCTTCGACTCACGTTTTGGCTTTCGCGCTTGCCTCTCGTGATCGGACTTATCTACGGTGGAACGTTTGCACGTTTCTCGAGCGTAGGACTCCTCGTCGGAACTGCTTATCTCGGCTAGAAGTCCCTGCTTGCCAATCGCGCACTTTCTTTGTCTTCTCGTTGGCGCTAAGTCCATGAGAATTCTCTCCTGCTCTTCCTGAATTTTTTTCTGCTGCTGCTGTTTACGCTTCTTCGATTCTTGAACCTTTCTACTGAGGAAAACATGAAGAGGCAGATTTTCCGTGCTTTTCTGGGGTTTTTCGTTGCTCGACAATTTCTCGGGTAACACAGGCAAGTCTTCGTCAGGCTCTTCGTGTATCGAGGCCTCGGTGAACTCGTTTTCAAGAGTTTTGTACTCATCAATTGGTTCTTCGTCTTCGTCTTCGTCTTCGTCTTCGTCTTCGTCTTCGTCTTCGTCTTCGTCTTCGTCTTCGTCTTCGTCTTCGTCTCCGTCTTCGTCTTCTTCTTTTTTTTCTTCTTTTTCTTCTTCTGCTTCTTCCTCTTCTTCATCGGCCTCTCCTATTTGTTCTTTATCATCGTACACCGTTTCGTTACCGACGTTTATGGCCCCTTCTTGATTGTCCAGCGATTCGACAGTCCTTGCGGATTGAGGAATTATGGATAAGTCTTCGTTATTGTCCAATAGATCAAGAGCTTCTTCCAATGGGATAAGCTCTCCTTTGTCTGGACTGTATATTGCTATCTCATTCGTGACCATTTCTTCCTCAGCTACTGTCTTTGTATCTTCAAGATCACGATGTCTCGTCGTTGTACCTTCATTCGTATCTTCTTCAGGATCAGAGTCAGCCACGGAACTGTCCTCCCGGTAAAGATCGTCGAGTTCAAAGGCCGGATTGTATCGCGTCTCATTATCATCGTCACTGTTTCTCTGTTCGTCAGTCTCGATCTTCCTTTCGTCGATAACCAGCGGATGATCGGACATCTCAGATTCAGATTTTTTATGCTCCAGATCATTCTTACTCTCGGTCTTCGAGGTGACGTCCATCCAATCGACGATACCGTGATCCTCGTGTTCTTGCGGATAGTTGTCAGCGAGTTCGGGGCTCACCCTGCCGCGATGTTCCTTCTCCCGTTGTTTCTCGATTATTTTTTTCTGACTAAATCGCGCTAAACGTCTCTTCGCCTCGTCATCCTCGTATTCGCTCTCTGACGAGGTCGACAACTCGGCGAACAAATTTTGCTTGCCCTTTGAGCACGTACGTTGACTCTTCGTTATCCCCACACCGACGTCCTCGGCCTTAGCCGCCGTTATGAATTCATCCGAACTGTCGTTTTCATACCAAGCGTTGCGCGATTTCTTCTTAGAATTTTTGCTACGCCTCTTCGATCTACCGTGCTTTCCGATCGATTGCTCCATCAGCTTTCTGGAACGTTGCTTCCGCTCGACGAAATCGTCCATCGGCCCTGTTACCTGCTGCTGCTGCTGCTGTTGCAGCTTCTCTTCCATTTGGAAAGACTTCAGAGCTCCCTTCGTTTTCGGCGCGTACGTTTCAATCTCTTGAAACTTTCGATTAATCATAGATTCTAATCTTCTGCCGAGGGCATCACTGGCTTTGCCGTTTTTCAGCGTTTCGCCGATCGTTTTTGTCATTAGATCAGTCATGTCAAGTCCTTTAGTTTTAACGCAACTCATTACTTCGTAGGCTTTATCATTCTTATTCCTGTATGAGAATACCGCTCCCGGTCCAGTCTCCGGCTGGCTCTCATCCTCGTCGAAATCATAAATGTCCTTTATTCTGTCGAGTCCCGTTTCTTCGAGGATGACTTTTTTATCCGTGCCGTCGCGTCGTTTCTTTCTCTCCACCATGCCGCCCAGCAGACTCTTCCGTATCAGAGGAAACTCTTGCTGCTGTCGTTTTGGCTTCTTAGATTTTTTCTGTCTCTGGACGTTGATCTCTCGCAAGGCAACTTCATTCACCAATCTTTCCTGTTGATGCGGTTTACGCTCATTTATCTCCTTCTTTCTCTCGAAGAGTTCTTTGATTGGATTTCTCGTTTTCTTCGGCGTGGCATCTATGTTGACGATCGAACGTTCTTCGATATTGGTCTCTCTACTTCGTGACGGTGAAGTAACATCGGGAATTGTGGCAGTAGGTACACGGGCACAGGCTAGCTCAGCGAGTACGTTCATCGGCGTCGATCCACTACGAACAGATAAATTGATAGACTTAATATATATTTTTACATCATGTAGGGGAGACCGGGTCAAGATGGGCCCCCTACACAAATAATGCGGCTACAACGCTGCCGAAAGTATAATCTACTATTTGTCACCCAACAATGATATTTTCATTGTCCACGAAAGGTTTTTATTTTTTC
>JAPYZC010001919.1:7500-16566 GCA_030522665.1 Ichneumoninae sp. A BG-2022a | reverse complement strand
CTTCCCGGTTTTCATATGTTTTTAAATCATTTTGGGGTGGCCCATTACGCCCCGGGTCGGCCCGATTTTTTTCACTAGCCCATCTCGCCCCGGGGGCCCATCTTGCCCCGGTTTCCCCTACAGAGCTTCAGAATCAAACTTGGCTTTCGGGCGGAGAAAACAGGAGAGTCAGGAGAGGAATGTCGATACGGTTTCCCTTTTATGTTGTAATTTGTTTTATCATTCGAATAAATATCACGCTAATTTACTTGTGTTATTCTCTCTCTCTCTCTCTCTCTCTCTCTCTCTCTCCTTTATATATACATCGGCAGATGCCGTCGTTAAGCTCGGATAAAAATAGAAGTCGATACAGTGGGATCGGTGAGTGAAATAAACCTGGTATCGCTGCGATACGGAATCGTCCGGTGTACCATATTTCCCGGTGCAATGAACTCTGGAAATTCGACATTACGTTTTGATGCTTTTCCAACTCTGCCCCCCCCCCCCCCCCACACACACACACACGCGCGCGCGTCTGCATTCATTCATTTATTGGTAGACTATCGGGGTAACGAAAGACACGAATGGTTGATTAATTAATGAGAAGATATTTGCTGGCAGACGCAGATGAATAAACTTGGAGTAAACATATTACGTAACAGTGAAGTTAATAGATGACTAATTAAATAGATGATTGACACGTAATAATAATGAATAATTCGAGTTTACACGATACGACGAAAAGCTCTGACTTTATATATATATTTTTACGTTGACAAGTGTGCCACTGGAATAACAAAGACTTCACTCTCGTGTAATTGGTAAGTGGTTGCCCGAGGCTATCGGTAATGCTCTCATTGAGTGAATAACAAATGAGAGTAGTGTAACAGTGGTAGAGTAGTAGGTTCGTGGTAGTTTATGTACTGGCAGGGTGAGAACAGTCGGGAATGGGTGGTGCGAAGGAATGGAATCAATACATTCAACCACCGAAGCAGGTAAACCATTCGGTCGAATAGCACTTATTCGGGGCAAAGTATCCTTCCTCTTCATCCTTCTCTACTTAACTTTTGCTTCGCTTTTTCTTACAAAGATTAATGGTTTTTTTTTCTTTTTTCAACATGAGGGTCATATAAATATTATCCGTAGTTATAACTTTGATTGACCTTACTTGTGATCATGTTTGCCATTGCTGTGAAGAAGATTGGACAGTGCTTTGTCGAGTAGACCACCAAGAGCGGGATTCTTGCTTCTGAAGTTCGAACACTCAATTTCAACGTGCTTCGCTGTTTGATCCGTCGAAGACAACGGTCTATCGATGTTTTTGGCGTCCAGGACATTGGTGTAATTTTTTTCGTCATTAACGCTTTGATTAACATCGTTCAAACGGTCCACTTCTGAGGCTACCGCTGGTGTTGCTGCTGCAGCTTCTTCTTCTTCTTCGTCTTCTTCTTCTACTACTTCATATTCTTCTTTTTCTTTTTCTTCTTCTTCTTCTTCTTCTTCTTCTTCTTCTTCTGCTTCTTCTGCTTCTTCTGCTTCTTCTTCTTCTCCTTCTTCTCCTTCTTCTCCTTCTTCTCCTTCTTCTCCTTCTTCTCCTTCTTCTCCTTCTTCTTCTTCTTCTTCTTCTCCTTCTTCTTCTGGAGCTGTTGATGATGCTGCTGCTGCTACTGCTGCCTCATCCGGATTTTCCTTTCGTCCATGGTGATTATGATGATGATGATGATGATGATGATGATGATGATGACGACGGTGAAGGCTGCCTCTACTCTTCTGATTCAAAGTATTCGCTATGAGACTCTCACTTTCCCTCATACGCTGCTGTATTTTAACTCGTAGTTTATTGTTGTGCTCGAATGCCACATCCAGACTGTCCTCGTAGCCGAGGGTCTCCTGACGATTCCCGTCTAGATCCGGACTCGGCGTTATACTCGATCTCTCGCTCCCGATGTTCCTTCTACGCTTCGCGTACTCGTTTGTGCCACTTCCGCTGTACATCTCCTCACCCAGTAGCTACGGATGAGATTTTGTAAAAAAAAAAATAAAAAAAAAAAATATAAAAAAATTACTAAATCAGTTTTCAGCTCAAAGAATATTATCTCACGATGATAATTAGTGTAAAATTAAAAGTGCGAAACAAATTTGTCAGTGTCAAGCGTTATCCAATAGGTCTGAATGATTTTTTTGTTTGTTAGTTTTTTTTTTTTTTTTTAAAGACAGTTTCAAAGAAGCGAATGCAGTAGTCAATCAGAGAAGCATTGCGAATAATGGCGATACAAGTCAGAGTAAAATAAAACACCATACAATGAACAATAAGATATTATTAAGGATGTAAATAAGGACTACCTTTTTGCATGCATACTGAGAGAGAGAGACATGTTTTTGTCTGTACAAAGCTGGGGTTTTCATAGATCCTGCAAACATTTTTCAACAAATAATTTACAGAGGAATAACCACATTCGCCAACGATATATATCCTCTCTATATCTCGAGCGTAGAATATGCATACGCGTCTCGCGATGGTGTGAAAAACGTTTCTGACAGTAGGAGGCGAGTTTCTGTTAGTCGCTGGGGTTAATGTCGCAACAGACCGCAAAATCGATTTCAGCAGACGTCAGAAGCTCGAAGAGGGGCGCGTATGTGTGAATATGTGTGCGCTGTACAATCCACGAGCTACAAAGCGTTGGGTAATTGAAACGTCTTCGCACCCTCGGGATGTGCCACATGTAACAGATGTATTTGGAGCAGTACCATTACGCAACCAGAGATAGAGAGTCTATGGAACTATAATTAATATATCATGCATCGATTACGACAATAAGCTCTCCCGTTGGCTTTCATGTAATGATTCATGGTACGATGGATTAATAAAATCAGGTAAAATAATGATTTCATGCACGGAATCGTGGGTAAGCCGCTAATGGAGGATAAGGCAGTATTCAATCCCGTCGCATGGGATTTTTTTATACGACTCATTTATCGATAACAAAAAATACAAATAAAACGCTTGATAAAAACTGAAATCACCGAAATCCTTCGACCGTACAAAAAAAAGTATATCAAGTAGACGTAGCCAGGCACTGATTACTAAAAAATAAAAAAAAAAAATAAAAATAAAAAGTTTAAGAAATGTTGTACCGACCTGATTAACGGACTCGAGGAGACTTCCAAGACTGTTCTGACTCTCGACGTCCCTCCATCTGTCCCTGCTACCTCTGAAGCCTTGTCCCTGATGGTCATCGTTCCTGTTGTAAGCCACGACGTGGTCGAGCTTTATCTTCTTGGCCCCTCTCAACTCGTTTTCCGTTGTCGCCTTGAGGCGCGAGCAACACTCTACGAAGAGCTCCTCGTCGAAGTTGAGGACCTTTCCTTGACGAGATTTTTGACTCGGCGACACTACGATATCCCGCGGAACGTCCAAGGCGTTGTCCTCAATAGCGTCCGTCGGAGCGATAGTCACCACTTCCGTTAGATCCTCCCGATTGGACGACATCGACATAGGTGGCGATCTTATTATTAATTTGTCACCGGAAAATGCCGAAATGCTTCTGCGCGTCGTCGGACAATTTCGTATATCGTCTCTATCGTTGTCCTCCTCGTCGCTGTTGGTGTCACTGTTTATCGAACTAGCCGGCGAGTTGCACACGTAGAGAGGCGAAAGTCTCCCCATAGTTATCTCATCCTCGTCCTCTTCATCAGCGTCGACTACGGTAGATGTTTCATCGACGTCGTTACCAATGTCTTCCGAGTCCAATGTCTTTCGTGAGGTCCGATCGGGTGATTGAGGAGAACGTTCTCTCGTGGAGCTCGGCGTCCCATTGTTTCTCGATGACGATCCGATACCGATACTTTTATCACACTCAGACTCCTGTGACTCGATTGTCTCCTCCGAATTTTCATCCTGAACGCGTTTCCTGCTCTTATCCGATCCCGAACATTGTTTCTTCGACTCTTCTCGAGCTACTTTACAATGACGCGATGTTTTCGTACCGTTCGCTGACAATTGCAAGTGACTCATAAAAACGTGATCATCGAAGGCGATCGAGGATTCGTCCTCGAAGGCTCTAGAGATTCTTTCTTCGGCACGCTTCTTGCTCTGTCGGCATCTCGAGCTCGGCGTAAGTTCCGCAGCAGTCTGGATTTTCTCTTGAGTAGAATCTATAATTTTCCTTTGAAGGTTGCGCTTTCGTGTATGTGCGGCACTCTTAGATCGGGATCTTCTTTTGACATTGGTCTCCTCCTTGCCAGGATCATCGGAACCGGAGCTCGCGTCTCTAGCTTGATTCTTTGGTCGCATCCGTTTCCTGTTGCGCGAGCGCGTTCTGTCGCGGCTTCGCGACTTCGAGGCAGACGATAAACTCGGCGATCGACGCCTCGAAGAGCCGATCGAAGAGTCAGCTCGTTTTACCGACGACCTCTCCAGACTCGCTTGTGAATCGTCGCGAGAATCGCCCTCCGATCTCGATACCCAATCGTCCAGTACCTCCTTAACTTTGTCGGCTTTCTCGACTTTCTCGCCAGCGAAGACCCGACCGAAAACGCATTTAACGATTTTCTTCTTGTTCCGAGACTCAATGCCGTCTTTGTTGTCGTCGTACTCGCTGTCGCTAGAGCCCTCGGATATTTTTTTGCTCCTATGCGAGGAATTATTGCCTCGACGCGGCTTCGTTGCTCTCGATTTTTTTCCGGACTCCTTCTTAATGGCGTTCTTTCCTCGGGCCGATTTATTCTCGGCAGACTGTCTCGACGATGTCCTCTTCTCTTCTTCCTCTGAGAATCGCTTAGGTTGTTTATCGGTCATGATCCTTTCATCGGTAATTTTTTGTTCCGTTTTAGTTTTCTGCTGTCGGTAATTATTAATTGGCGTGACGACACTCTTCGGAGAGGACAGGGTATACGGTAATGGTTCGCGGTCATCCGTTAGCTTCTTTATCGATTCGACAGCCGCTCCCTTGTTATCGGTATCGAGCTCGGGATCGTCTAATATCTTTAGAATGTCGTTCGACGTATTTGTGTCCGACAATTCCTCATCACTGTCGAATTCTACAGTGGCATCCTTCGCTACGGTTCCTTGAGCCTTAAGTTTTTCCGTTATATTGGAAAAGTCGAGGGCAACGATCGAATTCGTTCTCCCGGGTTTTTCATCAACGTCATCCGGCAGGAAGTCGTAGACCGCCGTATCGCTCTGAATCTCTATCGTCTGAATCTCTTTAGTCTTCTCCGATAGCGGCGTTGATATTTCTTCGACAGGATTAACTACGGAGCTCCCCGTGTCTTTACCGTGTCTCCGTGACAAGAAACTGCAATTTTCCTTAGGACCTTCCGGTACGAATATTTCATCTTTGCTCGCCTCATTATCTTTGCCGATGGTTCGCTTATTGTTGTTGTTGTTCTTCCTCCTCGACCTCGACGGTTTCTCAGCTACAGTAGAATCTTTAGCCTCGGTACTCGCTTTGCTAGAGTCAACTATCGCTTCAGTCGTTGTCTCGATGATTTTTGGGGTTCCTAATTTTTCTTCGCCGATCGTTTTGTACACCCTGGAAATTATCGCCGATCGAACGGATCGAACGGATGGTTCGATAATATCCGGAATTGATATAGCGCCCAGAGAATTTTCGATAATCTCGTCGAGAAGACACGGGACTGTAGCATCGGTCGTGATTTCACGAGCGACCGGAGAATCGAGATCCAAATGTTCGTCCGCCAAATTAATCTTCTTCTCATTAATCGTCTCGACGGTCTCGGGAGTGACAATAGATTTCGCGATGACGGGTGTAGACGCGGCTTCTGGAATAACAGGACTCACATGATCGGTAAGCACGTACTCGTCGTGGGTCATGTTCTCGGTTATCTTGCAAATTTCCTCGTCAAGCAGCTCGTCCTCGAGATCGTCCTCAAGCAAATCTGGCTTGCCGAAGGTACATTCTTCCGGGTGAGTTACCGTGGCAACTGCGTTATCGGATTCGACCGCTTCGACAGTTTCCAGAGGCTCGCCGAGCAAATCGCACGGTTCCTCGATCGTTGCTTTGTTGTCGGTGGTATCAATTTTTTCGACTCTCACATCGACAGTCTCCGTCGTCAATGGATTCTTCACCTCCTCGGATATATCATCGGAAGCATCGATCGACGAGAGGTTACCGTCCTCCTCGACCATCGAACAACTCTTCTCGACATCGTCGCCACACTTTGAAACTTGCAGCAGATGTGACTGCGACGAATTGTGTTTCTTCAGCGAGCTCTTCCGGGTGAAGCTAGCTGCGCAAACTTCGCAGAAGAACTTTGCTGCCTCTTTAGTAAATTTCTTCTTCTTCTCGACGATAAGCATCTTGCCGGATTTTGTGTGTACCACAGCGAACTTCCGCTGAAGCTTGGCGTCGGAGATGGCCGAGTGTTCGTCGACGAGAGACGCGTTGTCCTTGGCTTTGTGGTTAAAGTTTCGTCGTTTCTCGGCCGAGTTAGCCTCGTCGTTTTCGGCGCAATCGGAATCCGTTACCGAATTATCACTTTGGGGCTCTTCGGCTACCTCCTCTTCATCGTCGACGAGGCTCTCGTTTCTCAATGGCTCATTAGCTTCCGCCTCCTCATCAGGCTTTAATGACACATTGTCGATGGACAGGGTAGTTTTAACTCGGTCAATTTCACACGGTGCAGCCACCGATCGGCTCTTATCTTCCTCAACTTTAATATCATCCACCACATATTTATTATCGTCCCCTTCATATGCCGTTATCGAAAACTCCGCATCTACCTCAGTATCGATCGGCCCCGAGGGCATTATATTTTTTGGCAACGTACAAGTCGTACCGAGTGTCTCCGACAGCTCGGATTGCTCGGTTGCTAATAATTTCGTCATCGTGTTTCCCTTATTCGCACAACCGATGAATTCATTTAATTCGGGAATTTTGAACGATTCCACCGGTATCGTCATAGTTTTACAGGAAACTGTCAGATTCAAGGCGGAAGGATCATCGACAGTGGGGCTTGGAAATTGTTGGATTGCCGAGACACATATATCACCGGAGGGCTCGTCGTCGGATAATTCAAGATGCTCGTCGGCCAGTGATTTTTTCATCTTTTCATCCTTTGACGGTAGTTTTTTTGTTGTCGATTTATCATCCACGAAAGGCATGACGGGTTTGTTTGGCAGTTCCGAAATAGATTCGATTTTCTCTTCATTCCGTACATCGGTAACGGGAGTCAGCTTGGAATTGTTGTTCGACGCCGTTTCCACCAGCGATTCTTTGTAAATTTTCGTATCTTCATCGGAAATATTATCGTGCATCGATTCTTCGGTCCAGTTTGCTGTCTGCTTTGCGTTGTTGCGTTTGGATTTTTTATATGCCTCAGACTCGTCAGATCGAAGCTTTTCCCTATCGAGTTCCATAGTTTTCCTCTTAACGGGACGAACTTTCTGTTGGAATCTCTCTACGGATTTGGGACTACTTTTCTTTGTGGTCTTTATTAATTTCATAATGTCCGCCAAGCATATCTCGTCCTCGGACAAAATTGTTTCTCCTTCATTGTCGTTCACTGTCTTTCGTTTATTCTTCTTTGGGGTTATTGTATCGAGTGATCTCTTCTTCGATGACCGTTTCGATTCCATGTTGAGGACTTCCTCCTCGACTGGCGGGCACGCCGGATATTCGGGCGCTGCGATAAAGTCTGAGCGGTGCGAGGCAGTAGGAAGTATTTCAGAGCCTAGAGTTTGTTCTTCGGTTGATCGAACCTCGATTTCTCCTTGATTCTTTTTCGCTTCCCCGACGTTCGTTTCAATCGACACCGGTCTATATTCGTTGTTTACCAATGTACTCCCGATGGCCGAGCTCATTGCAGACGGCACGACGAAATTTTCACTCTTTGATTTTTCCATCCGCGGCAGGACAATTGATTGAACTGTTACATTGTTTATATCACCGATTACGTCAATTTTCATTATCTCGGGTGGTTCCTTCGAGGTGGGACTGACCTCGTCGAGTATACTGGTCAATTCGTCGGCGGCGCGATCCAAGAGACAGCCGACTTCGCTCTCGAGCAACGCGTCCTTCTGCTTGGCAATCTTCGATACAATCTTCTCGAGGAAGGAACCCTTGCCATTTGGTTTTCTGCGGGACAAGTCCAGTATTATGTCGTTGGTTGGCTGCTCGACTGGAGCTGGTGGCTGAGCTCTATCGATCGGTTTCGCCGGAATCGGCGTGCCGATCATAACTTCCGATACGCCGTAACATTGAATCCGCTCAACGCAACCCACGTCCTCTATTTTCCCTCGTTCTCCGCTATTTTCGTTCATCTCGTCGATATTTTCAGTTTCAATCTGTCGCGGAACTTGACTGGCACTCTCGTCACTCTCCTCGCTCTGTCCTGAGCTGCAAGCTGCGTCGCTATTCTCATTCGGTTTTACGCTAGCTCTAACATTCGATGCTTCGCCGGCTGCAATATCGGTACTATCGGCCGTTTGACTGGGATTACTTTCAACTCCACTTTCAGATGTGACACCCTCGATAGATGCCTGCACCGTGAGCACAACGTTCTGCTGAACTTCCACGGGGATATTTACACCCTCCGTTAGAATACCGATAACGTTGTTTAGATTTCGCTTGCCCATACGATCGCGACGCAGACCACGGGATTTCTTCGGCCTAACTACCTTTAGCTTCGACACGTTCACCGGTGTCTCGGAGGAATTTTCCTTGCCGCTGTCGATGTTAGAGTTGTTTGATTCCTGCTGAAGATGCTCGAAGCTGAGAGTCGCTATGTCGCTCGGAGATAGGTCTTTCGGTACTTCATCCGAGGACGTTTCTTCCTCATCGACATTTTCCACTGGAGTTTCGACCGACTCCTCCCCACAATTATTTTTATCTTCCTGCTCTTTCGCATCGACACGCGATTTGATTCGACCCCTACGCTTTCCAATGCTATTGTTCACTTTGGAATTATCCTCCAATCCGTCCGTTAGAGTTTTCTCGATGCATGCACCATCGGCTTTAGTGTTAATTTCGGACTCATCTGTTTTATTGTCTGGAACGTGGCAATCGATATTTTCATCGTCGTTTTCAGCGCCTTCCATTTTTGCCATCATCTTCAACTCCTTTT
>JAPYZC010001919.1:0-2500 GCA_030522665.1 Ichneumoninae sp. A BG-2022a | reverse complement strand
GGTGATGATCCTGCGGGGATTGTATCAGCGTCTTTGTTTCGTTCGAAGAACCAGCCCCACTGGCGGTGGTTGAACTTGTCACAGTCTGAAGTTTACCGTCCAGGTGATGAAGCAAATTCTCTCTTATGTTGCAACTTACGCTGCTGTAAAAAGCGCTGTCGAATTCAGGACTGACAGGATTGCTGATAATGTCTCGGCTCGTCGGGTGTACCGAATTTGCTATCGTCTCGCTTTTACGTTCGTCGTGCTCATTGTCGAGTCGGCGATCGTTGCCCGCTCCTATCCAATCCGTCTTCTCTCTAATGCCATTAGTCGTCGTATCTCGAGAAGCTAGCGGCAGCGGCTCTTTGAACGCAGAGGAAGTGTCTTTGGACATCTTTTCGTTACCATAACCGTGAACATCGGTCATGTGATTAATGAGAACATCTCTCGTAGAGTATCTGGTGGTGCATCGAACACAAGCGTGATACTTGTCAGCATGTTTACCGATCATGTGGTGAAACAAACTGTCCAAATTGTCGGCGCGCTTGTCAGAACAGTATTGACAATTTTGCGTCGTCTTTCGGGAGTTTCTCTCCGATCTTCGGCCACCACCTAGCTGGTGAACTCTGTCCGTGTGACGCTGACGCAGCGAGATAGAGAGGAATTTCCGATCGCAATATAGACACAAGTGCCTTACCGTTGGCAAAGGAGGCTTGAACGTAGTCTCGGAAGTTCGCCGAGAGCCGAGCGTGCTGGTGGATGACGAGGCAAAGTCCGTTTGATTTTGGCAGTTTTTCAGTATCGACGCAACCTTGTCCAGCGGTAGACTGCATTGTATACTCGTGCCGATAGACTCGGCTGCTGCAAAATTATCGTTAACATCTTCGTGTATTTTCTCATCGGTGATAGCTTCCGGATCTTCGAGTTTCCCTGGTGAGTCTTCGATCAGCTGGCTAATGTCGTTTAATAGTTCGTTCAACAAGTCTCTGCAGATTGTACGAAGTTCATCACTCTCAGAGCCGATCTCCACTTGAGCACTCGTCAATTCCGAATTGGTATCGTCACGAGATCTTTTGTCGGGAATAGCCGCAGTAACCTGATGATCGGTCAGTCTCTCGAGAATTATCGTACCAAGTGAACGATTGTGTAGTCTCTTATCGTCATTTGGCACCGTCACGGTCTCATCAATTGTCTCAATTTTAATTTCCAATGGACTCGATTTTTTCTCGTCTAACCTCGATTCTATGACCACCACGTTGGATAATCTATCAACGTCATTATTAGTACACTCGGTAGCCTCGAGGCTCGAATCGTTAGTTTCTCCGACATCGGTTTGCTCAACCTGGTTCTTGTGTCTCGGACCTCGCGACGTATCCGCCGAAAGTTTCGCGCTCTCGATATCCTTCCTTTCATCTCTTTTATTCGTTATTTTTCCATTCGCGTCTATTTTACACGGCTCGAGTTCCAGTTGCACCGGCACCGCTGCCTCCAATCTGGTAGCGTTCGGTCTCGATGGCTCCTCGGTCTCGGCGTCCTCGCTCACGTCATTCTTTATCGTTGATATCCCTATGCGACTCGAGCCGATTGAATTTTGAGGTTCCTTCGACAATTCCGAAGAGCTCTTCGACCTCTCGGCATCGGCGTCCACCTCGTCCTTCGACTCGGCGTCCTTTATGACGCCGTTAAGCACCGTCATCACGTATTTTTCGAGATTGGCGAGATTACGCTCGACGCTGTTTCGTGAGTCGTCCACTTCCTCCCCTCCTCGCTCTCCTCGATATTTACTCTCCTCGCGCTCGGGGCTCGGGTCCTTCGGTCTGCGGGAATCATGGACGATACGACTTTCCGCCGGTACTTTTTTTCGTAGATTGTTTATGACGTTGCTGAGACGACTTCTCTTGTCCTGAGTTGTCTGAGCCGTTCTGCTATTCGTTGTTCCGTGTCTCTCCGAGTTGTTGTGCTGACCGCTGTGCAGATTAAGAGTTTCGAAATAGTTCTGAGTATGCAGCTGCTGCTGCTGCTGCTGCTGCTGCTGCTGTTGTTGTTGTTGTTGTTGTTGCTGCGAACAATCGTTGACAGTCGGTTGGCTGGTTCCTAAGTCATTCAGACCTTTCGTCGAAGCTACCATTGTTCTTATCCTCTTCTCCGTGCTCGAGGTCAATGTAGACTTTGAGGTACCGCTCGAATCGGCCACGACGACCCTCGCCGATCTCCCGTCCACTAGCACGGCCGCCGAAGCTGCTTCTGAAAATAAACATTAACATTTAACATTTTTTTCGTTTTTGCTTCCTCATGGAGGCTTTGTTCTCGTAAAAAAAAAAAAAAAAATTGAGATTTTAATGTCAGAATACTTAAAATAATCTAAAACGTCGAGAAATATGATTTTTAGCTGGCGTCCATATGTATGTGTGTGTGTATGTGTGTGTGTGTGTATGTGACAGAGTTGCATCGTTTAAAATGAGTATAACTCGGAAATGGCTTGAGACAGCGAGTTGAAATTTGGTACACTAGTAGAGCG
>JAPYZC010001918.1:0-16596 GCA_030522665.1 Ichneumoninae sp. A BG-2022a | reverse complement strand
CCGTCGGAAAGTTTCTCACTCAAAAGATAATCACGCATAGTGTAAACTGCGATAATTTAGTCTATCGACTTGCGACGGGTGATCAGAACCGATGAACACGACACGAATGTAGTTTAGGGCACGATGCAGAGCCACCTGTACGTCAATCGTGACACTACTTTCGCAAACTATAATATTCGCTTTTCTTAATTCCTTGTAAGTTTTCAATCAAAATTCGACTACACACCGAAGCGTTTATGTCAATATCATAATCCTGCATGATTTGACGCATATGTGTAGCATATTATCAACGCTAAGTCGGAACTGAAAAATTGTCTACGTCCGTCGATAAAACAGGTAAAGCAAGTTTTAAAAAAGGAAAAAAACAACTCCAGCAGCCCCTCAAATTGGCTAATAAAAGTAACACAAAAACATAAAAATCTCAATATAAGTCGTGAATCTTCACATAAAAATCGCGTCAATTGCGATTTGGTAATTAACTAAACATTCCTCAATTCGACATACATAAAAATGAATTCACACACGTGACCTCGTCAGTCAGATTTTATAATCCCCTGTCAGTATACCGTTTGCGGTCGGAACATAGCGGTCCGTTGAACAAACAAAATTATGAACAAATAAAAAAATTACATGAGTCAGATTTTTATACTCAACTTATGAGCAGGCTTTCGTGTTGGCTGTTTGTTTTAAATTCCGAGGACTCAGAGTTGAAGGGAGTGGCGGTCAAATAGGAATATCATGATCGAGCCTAGGAGTGCGTAATTTATGTGAGGACTCCGGGAGATAAGGAATAGTGCTGTATATGCATACATGTATTAATCTGTATACCCCTACAAGTACTGGTATATAATGGTTATGAGTGATTTCTTCTAAAGATATTGTTTTCATAAGAAACGTTTTTCGTATACTAGGTCCCAAGATTTTTATTTAACAAAAAAAACTATTATTTTCCAAAGACACGTGCGCGGCGCCTTGAGACGTTATTTGCTGCCAATCTATACAAGGACAGATTCTCAAGTCAGTCTTCCTTGCCTTCAAGAGATCCTTCATGCAAGAAACTGTTCGTGCCGAACACAGCGAGCGAAGTCACGAGGCTCATACCAAATGTCATGTGGCGTTATATCCTGATGAAGTCTTTTTCACCAGACTGCAATATCCAGGATGTCTCTCCACGTCCAGGAACGAAATGACAGCAGTACCAAAGATGTTCAGAGCGAACAAGATGTAACGTAACCAGCTGAAGTCATCGACGATGCGATCTCGTATATGTAGTGTTTCCCGAAGTAGTCTCCTCCAAAGACTTCACCGATTGTTTGTCAATCATTGGGTCCTTCGTGTGTATCGCAAGTTGACAACTAGAAAACACGTTCCTCGATTACACCGGGGGACACCCAACCATCCTTCCGGAATAATCTCGGCGCAGCGTATTATTGGTCCACCATACTCGCCCCGTAACGCATCATAGCCGTTCGCAACTGACACAAAACGACCTTCACAGATGAAGGCGTTCTCCGCGAAATAGTCCTCATCCGAGGCTCAGTAAGGCGTCAGATTTACAAGCTTCAAGGAAGCGCACCAGCAGTTGAAACGATGCATCAAGCCCCCAATTCGCTGTTTGACACAACCAGCGTTGACTACATAGTTCCAATATCGCTTCAATCATGGAAAAGACAAGGGTTCGAGTTGTAGACGGTATGGTTCTGCTTTTTTGTATGGCAACCCGAGCTGTACACCTTTCGGCATTCGATTTATTAAAGTTACGACAG
Organism: Ichneumoninae sp. A BG-2022a; assembly: GCA_030522665.1. Taxonomy (NCBI): domain Eukaryota; kingdom Metazoa; phylum Arthropoda; class Insecta; order Hymenoptera; family Ichneumonidae; species Ichneumoninae sp. A BG-2022a. The sequence goes on along the minus strand of JAPYZC010001918.1, from coordinate 14,830 downwards.
ACCATACGTCGAACAAATTGTTAGCTGTTTTCAGGAGGTTCATGTCTCGCCCTTGTCGTTGCGTAATACTGTGCAGTGACATCTGGACTACGTTTAAAGGAGTAGGCAGAAAGTTAAGAGAGCTGCTTGCAGTGATCTCACAGTCTCAGCACGAAGACGCATCCACAATAGATACCGAAGAAACTAATTGGCTCGAGTTTCTCCTCGTACATCACTTTGGGAATCAAGCTAGGAGCATGCCAGATGCATGCCAGGAGCCACGTCACCCACGAAGCGGCGATCACCCTCCTAATTCAGTTCAAAACCTGCCTCAACTCCCACCTGATCTCTCTCTTGAGCAACTATCCCTCTGATCGTACAGCTTTCACACTTCGACATTTGTTAATAGGCTCTACACTTATCCCTGTTCCAGACCCACCGAAGGATACACATATCCTTCCACGCCAACACTGGGCATTGCTCATTACAATGCGCGATCATTTCTGGCGCCGCTGGCCTCACGAATACGCACACCAGCTTCAACACTACAAAGGACCTCTCCCCTTAAACTCCCGCCTCGAAGGAAGTACGATGTCCGCGAAGGATGACCTAGCCGACCCAAAATGGAGGGCTGATCGGGTACTTACCGCTCATTCAAACCACGATGGATTGAACAGCGTGAGCACCGTCTGCCGCGCCAATATTACGGTACAACGGCAGTTGTCCAAACTGGATCTTCTTCTCATTAAGACAATTCCTCGGAGCATCACCGCTGACGAGACCGGTGCTGATGCTTGACGGGGATTCCGTGCATAGCTCGCATTGTAGACAACGAAATTACTTACCTTTGTGCATTGCGTTCGCTTCGTCGAGCAGCAGAACGTGGATCATATGTTCGGGCCTGTCGGCCCACTTGTCCAAACGAAGTGCGTGGGCGAATGTGATTACTTCTCACTGACGTGTATGTAACTGTACCGGATAACTGAGCAGGGGTGGGGTGGACGAGACTGCCCTAGCAAGTTGACGGACGGCTGTTTTTAGGGAAAAAAACTAAAAAACGGACCGAGAAACGGACACGTCCGTTGGGGAACAAAACGGACCACAAAAACGGTAAAACGGACCGTACGTTTGGATTGGTCCTTTTTCGGTTGCGGAAATCGAGGAAGGACCGAATGTTTCTTATTCAAATTTTTGGCTAAGTTTTTTTTACTTTTTTGTTGTTTTGCTTTTAATTCTGTTTTTAATGAAAGTACAGAATCAAAATACGATCTTGGTCCTTTTTCGGTTGCGGGAACCAAAAACGGACCAAAGCAAATTTTTCGAAAAAGAACGTTTAGTCCGTTTTCGGTTTCCGCAACAGAAAAAAGACCGAATGCCAACAAAAAATGTACAGTCCGTTTTGTCGTTTCTTATGGTCCGTTTTGTTCCCCAACGGACGTGTCCGTTTTTCGGTCCATTTGCGGTCCATCAACTTGCTAGGGTGCTAATATAATACGAGTTTCTAAGAGTAACGTCACGACTTCAAAATAACGATTCGAACCCTTCAATTGGGTATCCCTGGAGAATCTAGTAGGGACGAATTATTCTGAATATAGTCAATCGAGTTTGATTGTTTGAATATATTTCTGTGGAATAATTTTCGCGAACCACAACTCTCTACCTTGCCTAGCTGTAGCAGCGAAAATCGAGCATGCTCGTGTCTTCATCAACGCCGACCGTGCCAAATCCAATTTTCATAGGGTCACAGTATATATTTAATATAATAATTATGTAGTTCAAACATTTCTTAAAATGTCAATAAAAAAACTCAAACTATTTTTCTCTTTCTCTATATTTCATTTAAAACAAATATTTGTTGCATCTTTTCTTTTGATATAATGATCTCACTTTCTTTGTTTTCAAAGGACGCATCAAGTATTTTAAAAATCTTTTTGCTTCGTAATGGAGGAAGCTGTTATGGTAAAAAAAATTTCGAGTTTTGAGTATTAGAGTACTTAAAACAGTCTGAAACGTCCAGAAACGCATTTTTAGCTGACGTCCGGGTTTATGCATATGCGTGCGTACGTGCGTGCGTTTGTGTGTGTGCGACAGCTTACGATGTCATAACCGACTACTAACTCGGAAACGGCTTGAGATAGCCTGCTGAAATTTGTTACGGTTGTAGAGTGATCACGTTCGTTCTCTTGGTGCAATTTCCATAAATATTGTAGTCCGTGTTTAGATTTTACGCGATTTTGAAAGTTTTGACAAACTTGAAAGCTTTGATATCGTGGTAACTCTAACTTCCGTAAATGTTGAACTTTCGTCCCAAAACTGTACATAAATACACTGAATTTGCCCGAAATCGATTAGATTTTATGAGATTTGGAGGTTTTTTTTTTTTAATGACTAAAGACTGTCTAATTCGAGTAAACATGGAGGTATCGAGCTGAAAATTGATACGGGTATGGACTAACACTGTACAACGTTTGACATTACATTTAACAAAAATGTATGTAATCGTTTAAATTTTACGAAATTTTGAAACCTTCGAATTTTTCAAAAAAGTTGTATCTTTTGTCCGACACGAGTTTATGCATCAAATGTCACTCTTGGAGTAAAATAATGTGGTGATTCATCAACAGCGGGGAAAAATACATTACACATGGCGTGAAAACGACGAATTACGCAAATTTCAGTTAGCGATTTCCTACAATGATTTTTACAAAAAATGTTGCCCGTTTCAATTTTAAGATATATTTTATTGTCTTTAATGGGTTATGGTCGCTACGTGTTTCACCATCACTCAGGCCTTGTGGCCCTTTGTGTACCCCGCCCGAATTGCTCACGTTGTGTTCCTCAGACGCGGCACTCAACCGACAGGCATTCCTCGTGTCTTCCCCTCTTTCGTTAATGTCTCGTTCTCGCACCTACTTCTGCGACTTGACACATTTTTTCCTTTCGATTACCGGTTGTTCAGGGTGTCTTGGTCAGTCCCCTGACCCTCAACATCTCGTCTTGGAATTACCGGTTGATCAGGGTATCTGTGGCCAGTCCCCCGTCCCCCAGCAACCCTATTTGTAGTCATTGTAGGCATCATGGTCAGCACCCTCAGAGCCCCGGTTAAGGGGCTCCTGGAGCTTTTTTCCTTTTTTAACTTGCCTTACCTGTTTTACCGACGGACCCAGACAATTTTTCAATTCCGACTTAGCATTGTTAATGTGCTACAGATATACGCCAAATCATGCAGGATTATGATATTGACATAAATGCTTCGGTGTGCAGTCGAATCTTGATTGAAAACTTACGAGGAATTAAGAAAACCGAATATTATAGTTTGCGAAGGTGCGTGAATGCAGTGTCACGATTGACGTACAGGTAGCTGCATCGTGCCCTACACTGCATTCGTGCCGTGTTCATCGGTTCCGATCACCCGTCGCAAGTCGATAGGCTAAATTATCACAGTTTACACTATGCGTGATTATCCTTTGAGTGAGAAACTTTCCGACGGTTTTGGAATATTCGGAGAACTTTACAGAATCGGCATGCACGCCTTTTTAACGTATGCAAGATCTAGCATTTTTTATATCGAACAAAACGGATGCTGTAAACATTTCAGCGGCCTTGTTGGTTTCCGCGTATAATATACGATTTTCTTTATTTTTCTGACGATTTCCACTGAAAATCGAGTGCACGCCGAATGGCTTATGGTATTAATACAGTCCTGCAAAATTTGAAGCATACGCGTCGTATAGTAACGATGAATAGAGAAAACTAAGAAATCACCTATTATCGTCGGTAAAACAGGAAGGTCCAGCAGACCCTTAAGGGGCTCCTGGAGCTTTTTTCCTTTTTTAACTTGCCTTACCTGTTTTACCGACGGACCCAGACAATTTTTCAGTTCCGACTTAGCATTGTTAATGTGCTACAGATATACGCCAAATCATGCAGGATTATGATGTTGACATAAACACTTCGGTGTGCAGTCGAGTTTTAATTGAAAACTTACGAGGAATTAAGAAAACCGAATATTATAGTTTGCGAAAGTGCGTGAATGTAGTGTCACGATTGACGTACAGTCGTCATGATGCAGCTGCCCTACACTGCATTCGTGCCGTGTTCATCGGTTCCGATCACCCGCCGCAAGTCGATAGACTAAATTATCACACTGTGCGTGATTATCCTTTGAGTGAGAAACTTTCCGACGGTTTTGGAATAATCGGAAAACTTCACAGAATCGGCATGCACGATTCTGAGGTATGTCCTTTTTACGTATACAAGATCTAGCATTTTTTATATCCAACTGAACGGACACTGTAAACATTTCAGCGGCCTTGTTGGTTTCCGCGACAGTTTATAATATTCGATTATCTTTATTTTTCGAAAGATGTCAACCGAAATTCGAGTGCACGCCGAATCGTTTATGTTATTAATACAGTCCTGCAAGATTTAGAGCATACGCGTCGCATAGTTACGATGAATAGTGAAAATTAAGAAATCGCCTATTTCCGACGGTAAAACAGAAAGGTCCAGCAGCCCCTTAAGGAAGAAAGGCTCAAATATTCTAGGATTTTCGCCTGGCGTCCTAGAAGCACCGTTACGACACATTACACCCCGGTGCCATGAAGCACTCACCACGGTAGCTTACACTCTGGTTAGGGATATCTATTTCGGACCGTCGATTCTGGTACCCAGAATCGGCGCTTCAGGCAATGGATACCTACGGCCCTTACGCCGAAAATTCCCCCCTTTTTTCGGCTGTATCCTTCTTTTTTCCTATCTGTATCGCATTTTTCTTTGCTCTGATATTTCTGCTGTATGGAATATACGGAGAACTCATGCCGATACAGTCGGTCTCAATTCGATTCCCGACGTCGGGGCTTCGTCGCGTCTCACTGAGAATGTAAACATCGACTGCAGCTATATGCAAACGCCACTCACACTTACAGTTACCACGTACGAGTGACCGATGTATATATCTGGAGCTTCGTCCAGCCCAGATTTTTCACTTCTCGGCGAAACTGCGAAGTCGGGAATCGAACCGTCGACCTCCCGATGCTAAGGTCTTAAAGGCGAGCACGCTAACCACTGGACCACCGCATCGGATATTTTATGAGATATAGACATTTTTGAATATTACGAAGTAAGTTGTAAAGTAATTTGCAAAAAGCTTCCTCATTTATTACAATTTTGGGCACAGTTTCCTCTATGAGCAAGCCAAAATTGATGAACAAACTTTCTCATAGAGAAAGAAAAATTGCAATAAATGAGGAAGCCATGCAAAAATTACTTTTATGTAACTTATTTTTTATTAATTTTAAAGGGATTGTTTTGATGAAAGTCACGGTTTCGCAATATTTACCCACCATTGAACATTACGAATTGTTCAATGGTGGGTAAATACATGTGACTTTTACGATATGGTGTTTTATAATTTAAGCCTCGATACTGAATCTTTCAAAGCACAATTTTCATTCTTTCCTGTGAATTTAAGAAAAAAATTGGTCTGTTTACTTCGTTTCTCTTGCCCTTTTTCGTCCCGCCGAGGCACACATTCTTCCCTTGTCCCATTTTGCCCCAATTCCAGTGTACAGCGACGTTTCGTTTTTGCCTATCCCATTTTGCCCGGTCCCATTTTACCCCAATTCCATTGTACAGAGGACTCCATTTTTCGCTATCCCATTTTGCCCCCATCGAATTATGCCCCGGTACCATTCCCCTGCTTCGCAAGAGATTTATACCACATTCTCCATTGACCCCTGAATTATTCTAAATATCAAGAGAGATATAGCCCAAAAATCATCAACAGCTATAAAATTTATTTTGCTAATAGAAAGCTTAATATTTATGATTTAGCACTGAGAGTTTGTTGATTCTTGTCCCGAGACGAAAAATATTGTGACAAGGTACATCCACTTCCTCATGCATAGACAGTAAGTGTCATTGCTTCTGGATGAAAAGTTACAAAAATATACGGCTGGGTCCAGAGGTCGAGATCGCAACCGTCCGGTGATCAAGCCGCTATAAGTCGGGGGCTTTCGCTGAATAAAATTCGCCAATAAAATGGTGCTATTGTAATTGTATCATCCTGTAAAAATTACAGGCGCCGCGTAACTATCGATGACATCGATGTTTTCTGATAAGACCTTCAGTTCGTCACCAACTAGCGATTGCATGGCGGCTTCTACCTGTGGTCTGACTCCTGTGTGTCTGATCTTGTAATAATGATATTGCTTTCTTGATTGAGATTTCGCTATTGATCTTTTCTTTTCTGAATTATTGCTTCAAGTCTTCGTGATCTCGGCACAGCTTGATACTGACTTGAGCATTTTTTCAGTTCTTCCTTCAACGAGTTTACTTTCTTTTTAATTGACTATTCATTATTTTTATTGATAGATCATTGGACAGCTCCTTCAAGACATCGCCCTTCGATTCATTTAACACTTCAGAGAACTGCGCGAATAGTTAGGCTAGTGACGGTGTTATTGGTCTCGGTCTGTTTGCTCAACGACATGCTGGTATCGCCCAGCTGCGCTGTCCTATCTTCCTACCGAGCTTTACATCAGTAGTGACGTCAATCCCTCTCAAGCAACGGCCGGCCGGTAATGACACGCTGCTTTAACTTTACTCACACTCCAGCCGTCATAAATTATATCAGTGTATAGCGCTTATATATTACTTTGTATATAACTTTGTCTCGTCAGTTCACTATGACTTACGTGTGTATTTCAAAATCAGTGTAATTTGGTGTTTTTACGGAACGCTTTACCATTCGTCTACTCAGTTTTGCGACCGCAGCACCTCTTTGAAAGATAATGATATATGATAACAACATATAGGAAAATCGATCATAATTAAAAAGAACTAATCAATTTCAGATTTGTAATGGCGAAAGGTAATTTGATGTGTGCTCTGATATGTAGGCGCACGCACAAAATTATCTCGACCGTCATTGCCAGTGCTCTGTAATGAACCGGTAACATACCGGTCGTTTTAGGTGATACTGAGTAGCAGCTTCGTTTCAATTATCTTTTATTGTCACACAAACATTTTTCATCCTGTTAATTGTGTACCGTCATTCTTGTCGGAGAAACTTCCTTTATTCTGTATAATAATCCCTTAAACCTTGGCCATAACCGTACTTAGGCTATAACTGTACTTGCTCAGTTAGGCAAGAACCGCATCTATGTCTTCAATATTTTAAGTAACCTCGTATCCTTCGGCATGCCGACCATATTTTTTGATTCCAGGTCACCAAATCGATGCGGAGTTGAGCGGAAGCAGCAGCGACGCGGAATCCGCATTTTCAAATCCGTCACCGTTGACTACCACGAGTGCCTCTTTCTGTGGGAGCGGCGGAGTCGGCTCAATGACATCATCGTCCGGCCAATCAACGGCGCCACCACCGCCCTATTCGGTATCGCTGATCTATCTATGTTGGATATGGGCTGCCTTGATCTCGTTGTGCACCAGTCAAACGGTATTCCCTTGGGCTTCTCCGGCATTACTGTTGATGCTGGATCAACCATCAGCAGGCACTGTAGCATCTCAACGGCGAACCGCTGACTACCCCAGGTTGATTATGAAGAAGTTTAACATCAGCATCATCAGCAAGGTAGCATCGGCTTCCTGGTGGTCGCGTTCATCGTCATCATCATTAACATCATCATCGCCGTTATCAAGGCCTCAATTACGTGAATCTGTTCTTAAGCTCGCCCGTGTGTTCCTCTTCTCGTTATTCAAAACGATACGCAATTATCTTCGTAGTTTCGTCAATTTTAACCGGGTTCTTCCGGTCTCGTTGCTTCGTCGTTGTGTTAAGTTCAATTTGCGTCAATGCTGGTGGTGGTTCGCTTGGCGTAATTCTATATATTTCAGAACTATTGAACGGAAGTTAAAGGCTGGATGGATGGTAGGTGGATGGTACTCGAAACGCCGAAGCAAAGAACGTGATTGGACCGAGCGACCAGATTGTTGTATTAACGGGAAATTGTGTAGCCGCGGTAAAAACGAGCTAAGATCTCCGCGTGGAAGGCGAAGAAGACCCCGACGGCGAAGACGACGAAGATGGCGGCGACAGCGACGTCGACGGTGACGCCTTGTTCTCCGTACTCTTAGTATTCTTCTTTATCCTATAGGCAATTCAACAACTGCTACTGATTACGCTGGTATATCAGGGTCGCCGCTGCTGGCCACTAATCATCGTTATTATTATGGTAACGCCGACATGTGGTTGACTGTAGTAATGTGGGATTGTTACTGTTTCTGCCACTCGCAACGCTACTCTTATTCTTATTGCAAGTGGAAGGGTCCATCTTAATGTTGAATAAGTTTGTAGCGTATACGATTGTTCTTCATCACGACCCGAAGTCCGAGGATTAAAAGAGATATTGATAGAAACAGAGTGTATTTTATGTGTGTGTTTGTATGTATGTATGTGTACGGACGCGCACGATCCCATTGGACGATATGTTGATCGTAGAAGTGGGTGACAACTCTCAAAAGAGTCCTCGGCTTCAGGCATATCGATGACAGGGTGAGGTCACAAATCACGTAATTCAAGAATCGACGAGGATGAATGTTGGTGAACGTTGGTGAGGGACATCGAAATGATCCCTCAACCTCGAAAACCACCCCAACCTCCCCCCACAACACCAGATTGTTGCCAGATCGTCACTACCGTACCAAAAGCGCCTCTCTTCGCATGTGACTACGGGCCCACCCGCGAAATATTTATGGTTGATCGATACAGTACATGTTCATGGTAATTAGGACAAGAAAAAGGCGTTCAACACGCAGAAATAGACAAACAATGGACAATGGATACAAATATGAATTTAAAAAGGGAGTATTGAGAACACATGTGACAAGCAGATGATAAGAACAGAGGATAAAACGGATTTGACTGATGGTTGTTTGTATAATAATAGTAATAAAAATAAAAATAATATCAGTGCTGGAACTGCATGGATACACATCGACTGTTGCATTTAGCAGTTTGAGGCGAAGGGGGAGGAGGATTGTTGAATACGTACGGAAGACTTAATTACTACAGCTAATGACAAAAATAATAATGACGAAAACATAATAACAATAATAATTTAAAAATACAATAATAATAATAGAAACAACAATAATAATAAGGAATGAAGAATTGTTGAATAATCAAAGAATGGGGAATAACGGATGAAAATGATTTTTAAAAACCTGATGGTCGCGTACGCCGGCAATATAATAATACAATTATTATATACCAAACTACTTACGTATACATACGATGGTACGGTATTAATTATAAACACGAACAGTACATATTGATGAAATAAGTAAAGAGCGTGGGCGGCTAGGCCGGGATACAGAATAGGAAGAAAGAATATAAAAATAGAATAGTGATAGAACGCACATAGTAAAATGTGATTAAATGCAGAAGAAAATAAATAAAGGTGAGCAGCAAAAGCAGCGGCTATTGTTATTGAGGTATAATGTGTGTTCGTTTAGACATGATATACATAATAGCTATTGAATTAAATAGGCCTGAAGCGGGTTAAATTTCGAAAGGGTGTGTGTGTATGGGTGGGTGTGCCTGTGTGTGCCTGTGTTACGCCGCAAAAGATCATACGTACACAGTGTAAAAAGTGCAATACGAGGGAGAGAGATGTAAAGGATACGAGAATATTGGGAACATGGAATTTTGATGGTGGCGCTGTTGTTAATACTAATATGTCCACAATAAGGTTTCGATTTAACTATTTTCCACAATCACATACACGAGTGTGAGACAGTTATTGTTGTTGAATGAAATAATATGAAGATCCGCGCAGTGTTGATAACAAGTTGAAATATTATAACGATAAGTTTATACAAGAGTAACGCATCTTATCGTTCTCTATGTGTGCGGGAGATATGCTAGTCAATACAGAAATTGTGTTAAGTTTCAGTATGTATATTTTTTATCAGATAACTTTTTCGTTCAATATATCACGGTATAACGGTGTTTGTGGTTTACCTAGATGCACCCCAAGACAAAAAGTCAAACGTTGGATCCACCAAAGCAGAAGTTAGTCTTGACAGGTAAAACTTGATATATTTAAAAATGTCATCAACAAAAGGACGATTATTTGTTGTGTGAAACGGTATTTGATTATAATTCATTCGGAATGAACATAATATAGAACGGCACTCCAATAAAAAAAAAACATCGTAACTGTCGATATTAGGCTTCATTTTCAGGAACGAAATTAGATTGTCATGTCTAAAAGCCTTTTCGTATGAATTCAAGTTCGAAATATATGTTGAATAAAGCAAGCCAGAACAAGCTGTTTCTTTTCCATTTTCCGGTATAATATTACACATGAGAAAGTGAAATTTACATCATACGCCTTCTTCATCGTTCAGTAGAAAACTTATCAGTCGCGACATTCGTGAATTCGTTGGAAATTGACTAATTAACATATTCTTGCCTCTCGTGCGATTTACAACGACTTTCTTGGGTAAATTTGAATCTTCCAATAGCCATCTTGGTTATCTGCAGTTTTGGTCACCGGACGGAAAATGGATGAAATGTGTTCCCAATTGGGTGTGGTGACGCTGTCACTAAAGAAATGTTGCTTGCCGCTAGGGAAACCAAAGAGCGATAAGGTAAAGCCTCCTGTCAAAGCACGCGAGGAAATAAAAGAAAAAAAATATTTTTTAATGGACGCGAGTAAGAAAAATCAGTTGAGGACGAACTCACGATTGCGATAAACATGATTTTTTTGTAGCGAAACATTCTAGTTAAACGTGACGTGGTGGTTAGCAGTGCTGACGTATGATTTGATCAAATGTATCGTTTGTTGACATTTTTTGGGTAAAAATGAATATGAACAACGATAGCCAGTAAGAAAGTTGTCAACAGCACTGAATGAGAAAATATTGGCCGCTGCACATCTGGGGCACGATTGTTTGCGTGTGCTTAATGAAACGAGTTATTATATTGTTATTAGATTGTCACATCTGAAAACCGTTTCGTACGCATTCAGGTTCGAAATATATGTTGAATAAAGCAGGCCAATAAAAGCTGTTTCCTTTCCATCTTCAGGTATAATATTACATATGGAAAAATAAAATTTACATCATGCACCTTCTTTATAGTTTGTTAGAAAACTTATCAGTCGCTGCATTCGTGAATTCGTTGGAAATTGACTGTTTAACATATTCTTGCCTCTCGTGCTACTTATAACGACTTTCTTGGATAAATTATACACTTCCAATAGCTATTGTGGTTATCTGCGGTTTTTGTCACCGGACAGAAAATGAATAAAATGTATTCTCGATCGGTTGTTGCGACGCTGGCACCAGAGAAATGTCGCTTGCCACAACAAAAACCAAAGAGCGATGAGGTAAAGACTGTCACCAAAGACCGCGGCGTATTAAAAAAAAGAATCAGTTGAAGACGAACTCACGATTGCGATAAACACGATTTTTTTGTAGCAAAACATTCTCTATAAACGTGATGTGGTGTTTAGTAGTACTCTCGAGTGTTTCAAAACATGTCTCGTTTTCATGAAATTTTTGGGTACGGATAAATACGAACACAACGAAGGCCAGTAAGAAATTTGTCAACAGCTATCACCCCGCGGCATACAACCAAAGAGGAATACCATCCGCAGAGGACTGGGTTACCGCCATCTGACGCAATCCAGTCGGAGCTATGTAACCTTACGACACGCAACCGCAAAGGCAGGCTACCCGCGGATGCCTGGGTGCTGCCATCTGCAATCGTGTGTACGCGCCACAAGGAAAAACTGAGTTGTCTGATTGAAGGAAAAGCTCGACATGCGAAAAGGAGACTGACGCCACCGGCGGAGCCATCCGGTCGAAGCTTCGCGGAGGTGTGGCAGCCATCACTGTCCACCACTCACATCTACTTAAAGCTAGTTTGATCACCGCCAGGACTATCGCTCCTTGATGAACTTCTCCGGATTGGGCACCACTGAAGGATTCCGGGCGGTGAAGAGACCTCCGGTCCCCGCTAAATCGACACCCCGGATAGAGTGGCAGCCAGTACAGGTCTACGTTCATCCTGATGTCAGGCCGGTACGTCGCACGACCGGCAACTTATGGGAAGAATCGGAAATATGACGGAATATGACCAGGCAATTTTAGAGGAAGAAGAAATTCACCATGAGGAACGCGGCTGAATGGAGCGGCTCAACGAGCAACATGCCGCAGGGAATACTGAAGCAAGGGTCGACAGACCCGGAGCCAAGCGTCAGTGGTCCCGGTAGGGCGATCGGAGACGGGAAAATTTGAAACTTACTTACCTTACCCTGAACCGAGGACCGACTACCGCGGATGGGCTACTTGCAAGAGCGAGTTTTTGGAACCCCAGAGGGATTGAATCGGTTGTCCAAGATTTCCGCTGTGGGTGACGAGTCGAGAGCTACAAGGTTCTACCAGCTGCAAACCCAAGGGCATCGGGGGAAACGCAACTCTACGGAACAGCATATGAGACGAACCCAGGGGAACATGATCCAGATTGAGCAGGAGCCGATAAATATCCACCATCGGCAGAGCGTAGCGGCAGAGGACGTGAGCATTATTAAACTCATTGATAGAGTCGACTGGGCCGCAAATACATCGACCAAGGCCTATAAAACCGCAAAAGAGAATGCGAAGGGCATAAAGGAATGGAAGAAAAGTGTTAGGGGAAGAATGTATCGGACGCTATTTGGCTCAACAATCTTCGGGGGTCTGAATGCCAGTAAGGCCTATATCGCTACATAGAAACCTCCAACCTGTGATAGCGATGGAAAGGAAATACCGATGAAGTATTTAAAGAGTCTACAGAACTACTGCCGTGCTATGGAAGCTAAGGATCCGGCTTTCAGATGCGCAATCGACTAGTCCCTCAGGGATGAAGGGAATGACTGAGGATCGTTGAGGCGAGTGGGTTCACGAGTCTTCCAGAGTTTGGCGTCGCATTCTGGGCTCATTATTGTAGCCGGGGGCTCTAAGAGAAAATAAAACAGAAGTAGGAGTTTGGAGCATATTATGTCGAGGAACAACGGCTTACGAGAACGGAATGCGCCAACAGATGTCAACGTGCGAGAATTAAGTGAGCACATCCGCCACCACGTCCCGATCTGTTGGCTGGCCGACCACTTCGACGAAGGAATATATGATGTGGTGATTGTCCGAAATATCGCGGCGGCGGCACTTGAACTGTGCAGGGCTCGTACCGAGTGCGACTTGTTCAAAACACCCACGACGTGTTCCATTCCCACGACAATAACCTGGATATTTTCCGGATTACCCATCTCGGGACCCAGCCTAGTGCTGACGACTACGCCTCCCCATGGCCTCCGCTGGATACGACTTCGAGGAATTCGGCTTTGGTCGGATCGCTGGAAGCCTAACTAAGTGAGTCATTTCCCCAATGTTGGGTAGGTCCAATTTGTTCTATGTTCGGTAACTCGTTAAAAGAGGGTTTCTCCATGCCGGTTGTCCTGTCAGCTGTTTCGAAGGGGAGTTTTGTTGTGCATATTCTTTATGGGCCAGAGGTCCTCGAACCGAACATTGGAGTGCGGTTTCCGACCGTGCCTCCAACACAGAAAATGTCCGAAATATCACGACAGTCTGAGACTTGCTTGGACTGCTTGAGAGTACCGATGGAGCTCCAAGAGTACCCAACATCCAGCCCGGCGGTAGAACCTTAGCCGAAGGTGGCAGGGACTCCGGAACTTCAACTGCCGTAACCTGATACTCCCCCAGGGACGACAGCTCTAATGATGTAGCAGGATGTAAGTAAAACGATTACCACCGACCCATGGTGAGGAAGCGCCTAGGCGTTTACGGATGCGTAGGGTGGGGAACGGTCCACGAGGAGCAACGGATCCAAAGAGAAGCAGAAGAGGAGAATACTGGAGGATAAGAGTACCTGGACGGAGTTTTTCTACTCCCGTCACAAGGAGAGCACGATGTTCGGCTCTCGCACCAATCCGCACGGGACACGACAATGTTTATCCCGGAAAGAGTCCCTTCCAGGCGATCAGGTAGGGTCAATCGTTTGAGAATTGTACCGTACACTAATTTCCGTTTATTTCTTTTATTTGCCAATAATTCTCTCAAGCGTACGGCGGTCATAACTGCCGCAGAGCAGCTCAAGCTATTATACGTGCGAGAGCATGACACCACTCCGCGGTCACATCGGCACGACAACTCGCCGAGATTGCCTATAAAGCAGCCCGGAGCCGTCCTAAAAGCCACCCGTTGTCCATCCACGTCCCTATCTAAGTAGCGCACTACCTTGCTGACGATGCCGATCGTCAGGCTTCCCTTGATGCCACAGTGCGTGGCGACACTTCCAAGACGAGAAACCAACTGCCAAGATTTCACAACTTCCTGCTCGTCGTTGGACCAACGCTTCTCCCACCCCTAGAAGCTCCCGCGCAGAAAAAATTAGTCCCGGAAGGAGTCCCGGCGGGACTCCCGCCAAAGGCCCGCGAGAAGCCTGCAGAAGTCCCGCATACAATTTGGATCGTAGTTCTTACGACAAATTAATCAGACGCTTTCGAGGACAATTTTGCGATATTCCTAAATTTTTTGGGAATTGAATGACTCTTGAAATTGAAAAATTCGGTTCGGAGAGATTCTCTCCCAGATTCTCTCCCAGATTCTTTTTTATTTTCTCTTCTAGATTATCTTCTAAATTGTATCTCATTCCATCATTCAAGAATAGTATTATTCTTAGTCGCGTAATTTATCGAGACCTCATTGTCGTGTACCTATTCATGCAAAAAGTCTATACGAAATTCAAGGACATTCAAGGACAATTTCCAGGACATTTCCAGATCGTGTTGGGAAATTTATAAATAATGAAAATATGCGTATC
>JAPYZC010001917.1:0-49949 GCA_030522665.1 Ichneumoninae sp. A BG-2022a | reverse complement strand
ATTTTTCTGAATACGTATGAATTTTTTCAGATTTTTAAGTAATCGTTGATTTTTTATTTTTTTTTATAGAACAAAAATCAACGATTACTTAAAAATCTGCAAAAATTCATACGTATTCAGAAAAGTAAACGAATCATTTTCATAAAAAAGAAAGTTTTGTGGCCGGGTAATTTGTTAACCAATTAATTTTTTGATAAATTTGTTAATAACATTTTGCAATTATTGTTATGTAAAATTAATATTCTCAGTAACTTAGTATACACGATTTTTTCAGATTTTTACACCATCAAGAAGTACTTGCAATTTTCTCTTATAGTTGTCGAACTTATGCGAAGTCAGCGCGCAGCGAGACTCCCTCCTTAAAATGGAGGGTGGAAGAAAATTCGCCCTCACTTCGACGGTCAAATATTTTCTCTCGCCTCGTGCGTAATGGAAACGGGAAAGATAGACACGTCGCGATAGGGAAAGTTCGATCGTTTAAAGCGGAGAGAGGAGTGAGGAAGTCCTTTTGGAGAAGCGAGTTTTTTTCTTTTTTTTTTGCAATGATTCAGTTTCGCATCGCCGAGCCGTAGGAAACGAAATGCTCAATCACTGGAAACAGAGTTGAACAGCAATGAAAAAAACAGATTTTCACACACGCACGCACAAGCACTCGGTGAAAAATGGTAGAAGCTATCGACGAAAAAAAATTGCTTGTTTTCGAAGAGAAAGCTACACAGGAGTTGATCGAGATGGCTCGTTACCGCCTTCGCGCGAAAACGCTTGTTTTTTTTTACCGGGTAGCAATTTCCGTTCGAGAAGCGAGATCGAAATTGTTTCGTCCTCCAGTAATTATCCCAATGGCTACGTGATCTCGTTTGACCTTTTTTGTACTCATTCACACTTGCTTCTTGAAGCTTATTTTGTTTCAATAAAAAAATAAACCTTCTATCGTCGATCAATACTTTAGTGTTTAATTTGAAAATGAAAATTTGAATATCCTTTTTTTTCAACGTAATATTTTCCATTCGCAAGTTGCTTTACTCTTTGGTCATTAAACCCGGGAAATTGCACTCGCGTAATCAAAACACGATAATTTTTCATTTTGCGACAAAAAATAAAAGTCGCATCGTCGATCAATATTTGAGTGAATAATTTTTTTATGACATTTTTTCTTTTCTTTTTTTTAAGCACAATCTTTTGCGTTCTTAAGTTACCTTACTCTTTATTACCCCGGCCATTAATCCCGGGACGTTGCACTCGAGTAATCAAAACACGATAATTTTTAATAAACCGCACATCCCCTTCGAAGTTTACTCACGAAACTCCTCGAGACTTTCAAACTAAGATGCAAAGTTGAAATTGTTTTCCAAGTTACCAAAGATTATTTGCCTCTGGAAAATTCTATATTCCCGGAAATTTCAACTTAATGTGTTCCCTCAAGACGTCCATTGATTATAATATTCGTTATAATAATGTTTCGGTTCTAATATAATCTGTCTGATGCAGTTAGTCCCTCGGTCAAAAACTATGCACGACATAGTTAAACATAGTTTAACATCGATCAACGTACACAGTAAAAAAATAATTCCGTTAAAATCGGAAGAGGAATTTCTGTAAAAACAATTTTGTTAAATAAGTGACAAACGCGTTTCTTCAAGTTTGACTATACGAACCCCATTTTCCGTGTCATTAACAATTTTAGTTTGTACATTTATTTCTAAAACTAGACACAGATGCACCGTCTGTTCGGAAAATTAATAAATAAAAAATTGTGGACGTTTGTGGACAATAAGTTGTAAAAAGTACACAGTTTTTTTTACTGTATAATCGTATCTCGTACAAAAAAAAATCTTGAGCCAAGATTAAGCAAGTTATTAATTGCCGGAGTGGACACAGCAACACCTTTTGCATGAAGAAAAATAGTTCTGTTTCTCTACCAAAATGTAGATCGTTAATAATTGTTGTTGTAATTAATTATTGTTGTGGCAGCAAAAATATTTGGCTGCTATGACAAAATATTTGCTGCCCCACCAAAATATCTTGTTGTCCATATGTTAAACAGGTAAATTATGGTAACAAAATTCTTGCTGTCCCAACCATTTTTGTGTCTCCGAGTGCATCCACGTTCGCAAGATTCAGCTTCTATTTTTAACGTTAATTTTAATTTTAATCTAATCTTTTACTTTTTATTTTTTACTTGTATTTATCGATGTATTTATTTATTTATATATTTGCGTTGCTCCATCACACTTCGCTGCTCGAGGCTACGGAAAACTTGTTTAACGTACGGTCGTTTCTGAGTCGACGATTAAACAAGTTGTTGCTCCGGCAAAGGTTGGCCCGTGCATTTTTTTGTACCCTCAGGGTATCCCGCGCCTCGGCCACCACCTCCGCAAGGGTAACTACGTGCTAAAGGGGAAAACCCTTCTCTCTCTATCCCGCTGCCGCGGCGGTTCGGGCAAAGTTTGTTTAACCGAGCACCGCGAGCCGCGTGCTTTTCTGATTTTACCCTCCTTTTTTTTGTCGACCACTCAGCTTCTGCTGACGGGCTCCGGTCAGTGGCAGGCCAAACAAGGAATGGTACAGCGTTTCAGCAAAAAATTTATAAACAAAAAAACGTATTAACGAGGGTGGTACACGCACCTCGCTCGATCAATCCCGCTCGCTCGAGCTCGTGGGAAAGCCCGAGCTCGAGCCTTCGGAAAAGCGCTCTATGGCGACATAATATCGTTGGAAAAAAATACACTGTTCTATATAAATTTTGTCATTCAAAGTTCTCAGCGTTATTCAATCCACGATATTGGCGTCGACCTGCCCCCCCCCCCGGCAATTAATTTTCTTTTCGAAAAAAAGCAATTTAATTTTTTTTTATTTTATTTAATTGATTTCACAGATTTCTCCTTTACAATCGAAAAATAATATATAATAAGGTCTAAATATGAGCGCCACAGAGTCATAAAATAGAAAAATTAAGAAAGTTAAAAACACTGAAGTTTACGATTTATAAAAGATTTCGAACAATGGGACGCACTTAAGTTTACTCGAGTAAAGTATTTAAAACTTCACTTGTTTCTTGCGCGTGACTGGGGGCCTCTTTTTATTTATTTATTCATAATTTATTTTATTATATTCTATTATTGCACCCAGAAAAATAATTTATTTGACGGCCACCGTTTATTTGGTTTAAGTAAAATATTTATTTGCTTTAAATAAATATTTATTTCATTTAAGTAACTATTTACTTAATTCAAATAAATCATTTACTTAAATCAAATAAACGGTGGCGGTCAAATAAATTATTTTTCTGGGTGTGTAACTTCTCCTCGTATCTCAGAAATGCTATGTTTGCCGATTTTTTAATTAATTAAAAAATAATTCTAAAAATAAATGTGTATATACAAAAAGTTCGCATAAAGTCGCATACTTGAAGGGCTTCAGCATCAATTTAACGGACGTAAGAGGAAGAGGAAACCAGAAGAGGAAACCGGAATTCCATCAGGTACGTCACTCAAGAGTTGTCTCGGGTCCGGAATTTCTCTTTTCCGCTCCTCTTAACTTCCTTCAACCCTTCGCAGACACTTTTCCACCGGATGCTATACGTGCCGGCTATTTTATTGTTTGGTCCCGAGGGGTAGTGTCGAAACGGAGGAATCGCAGGACGAATGAGTGGATGAGAAACGGGAAGCAACGGGGTTTGCCTTGCCCGTTGAAAACGCTGTTTTTCCTTGATCGAATAGAAGGGTGGCTTTCCGAATACCAAGTGCCTTGAGGGTGCGTGACACGTGAGGATACATAGACGGGCGATTGAGGGGTCGATGACCTCAGATTGAGAGGGTGCACGCTAAAAAAAAAGTTTGTACTTTTTACACCTACTTATTACCAACTTTTTACACCAACTTATTGTGGACTTATTGTCCACAAAGTTCCACAATTTTTTTATTAATTACTTTTCCGATCACGCCATCCGGTTCGACTTTTATAAACAAAAGTGGAAACTAAAATTGTCAATGACACCGGAAATAAAAGACCATGTTTGCATATTCAAATCTGAACTAACGGATTTGTCACTTATTTAACAAAATAATTTTTCGAAATTTCGTATTCCGATTTTCCTATTATTTTCTACTGTGTTTTGGCAGGTCGAGGAGAGGCGCAACGGCGCAGGTTAAGGAGCGGTAAGAATAAAAGTAACATCGGAGGAGTGACCTGGCGTGAAGCTTAGGGGGAGAGCGGGTAAAAAACTGAGCCCCGGGGCAAAACGGTCGGTTCCTGTCAAAGTTTTGCGGGACATGGAAAAACTGTCGTTTCAGATGGATGAGACCGGACCGT
Organism: Ichneumoninae sp. A BG-2022a; assembly: GCA_030522665.1. Taxonomy (NCBI): domain Eukaryota; kingdom Metazoa; phylum Arthropoda; class Insecta; order Hymenoptera; family Ichneumonidae; species Ichneumoninae sp. A BG-2022a. Next base: position 45,638 of record JAPYZC010001917.1, on the reverse strand, counting down.
TTTGCCCCGTTCTCTCCAAGGCGCGGGCATCGGACAATGAGGATGCTTCTTCACCCTCGGGCGAAAGAATGCGGAAAAAGGGGAGCATCGACAAAAACCGAGAGAAAAATGGTCCGCTTTTAGGTGAGACGGTTCGAGGGACTGCACACGTATGCGGGGTGAGAAAACGGTTTGCCGGGTTAGCGCACCTTGCGTAAGGACATTGACAGCGAACACTTTTGTTGTCACCACGCTAACGAATATATGCCGGTCCAGCACATCCGATTCTGGACCAGCGGACCCCATTTTTTTTATTTCGTTTTCCATGCGCGTATATTTATATATTTCGATGGCATATGTGGAACTCGATACACATTCGATTGACGTGGGTCGGGTGGAGGTGACAATTTTTTTTTACCCCACTCTTCCAGATATTCCGTCACACTCTTGCGCGACGAGGCGAGACACGTATACCGCTTGTTAAAAACCCTCCCTCGAAATTGTAGCGTTCTGGAGGTGTCTCGTGACAGGACCAATTCAATTCACTTGGACGAGTATTGTCAAGTCCGTACAATTTTATTAAATATGATGGATGCTCTTTGGTCCACCAGCCGCGGTGCGAACGTTACTGCGTTGTCGTATGTGCATACACAGTAAAAAGAGTTTGTAATTTTTACAAATTATTGTCCACAAACGTTCAGAATTGTTTATTTGTCAATTTTCCGATCGCACCATCCGGCTCAAGTTTTTCAATAGCTAATTTTCGATACTAGTGCGGTAAAGCGAACTTTATACGCACGCTGTGAAGTGAGTCGGTATGATGTAGGCTACATCGCTCTAGTATCGCATAGGGTAAAAGTGGTGAATATGGCCCACCTCGATTAACATGTAAATCAATGATATATGGACCGGGCCATATTCGCCACTTTTGCCCTAGTTCTGTACCGACTGCAGGAGAAGTGCTACTCCGTTCCTGCAGATTGTAGCGATGTACTGTATTGTAATCCGAAAAAAATTGGAATGTCTTTGACATGTTTTGCATGGCCTGAAATGCAAAAAAAAATGTCCCAATTTTGTCCGTCTGTAGATCTGTCCCATAAAAAAATACAATCTTTTTTCAAAGACCCTCAGAATCGGAGCGAAACTTTCGTGTCTGTAACTATGATTCCGTTCCCGCAGAATCCGACAGTCGTACGAGTTCTCGTGATGGCAAATATCGGGTGTCCCGAGCGTAAAATTGACGGTTCAATGCTGATGGAACCAAGTCTTGGATCACGTTACGCGAGCATCGAAACAATTACTGAAGGCAGAATAATAATAATAATAAATGTCATTAATAAACCGAGCGACGAACGTCAGGACGGGCTTCCGTGCGAAACCTTGCGTGACTTCTTCATATAAAATATAATGTTGGAGTTGAATTTCGAATTAATTGAAGCATTCTTACTGGCACTTTACTTTAGTTCCGTATTTAGAACAGATTTGCCTTCGAAATGTACATAAAATTTAGATAAAAATTGATGTTGCTTTGATTTTTTAATACAAGAATTACAACAAACAAACTGAACTGAGAAGCCATTCCTTTTTTAGCCCGATGAGCCAGCAATTCGATATCTATAAGGTGGATGCAGTGAATGGAGGGGCTGCGGAGCCCGGAGTGGCAACTGATGGTCAATATCGACTTCCTCGTAGTACTAGATTGGCACAATAAAGATAAAAACGAGTGAACCACTTTAGGCATGTGGAGGTCCAATTTGTATTTCTACAAAATCTACCACATCGCAAGGCTTCTGGTATTTTGTAACCGTTAGAACAATAGAGTGACAGAATTTACCGTGGATTGGTTGATTAACAACCGAGATATCGGCGTTTATGCATACGTAGTCCAATTTAGGTGATTTTCTATCAGAAATTGAAAAAAAACCTCTCTTTATTTTACCGAAATATCTGCAAACTAAGTGGAAACTGTGAATTGCGAATTTTGGAGAAGTGCTCGGAGAATTTGCTGGACCCATTGACGTATCACTGTAACCCGCCAGTAATATACCGACGCGTTTGATCGTGGCGTGCGAGTGAACGAGCCGCGAGCGCGATGCGTCCGCGACTCGCTTGGAGGAACGAAACCTCCAAACTACACGTTCAAACTTTAAAATATGATTATCCGTGTCAGCCATCCAGAATGCCAGTATTCGACGAATTTACCTGTCGCCCTTTCGCGTCCCGCTGTATTAAATAGCCAATTACACGCGACATGTGTGCGTGTGGAGTTTCGGACACGGGCCTTTCGTTGTAGGCGAGCCGAACTTGATGCGACGTTAAGGGCCCTGATGGCGGAGGGCGGTTAAGGGTTGAAACCTAATTTGCGAATGTGGGTGGGCGAATTACCTTTGATCGAGAGCGAGCGGGACAGCGCCGCGACTCCCCGCCACACAAACTATTATCATGACGGTGGGTGGGAGAGCCGAAATGTTCGGTACCATTTCGAAGGGTGGTTTCCGTTCGCGTTCGGCCGAATCGGGCGTTCGATGCTTTCCCGTCGGGTCCGTCTGGCCGCCGGTAACGAGATTGTCCTTCGCCGATCGGCGGCGATCGGGCCGGGAAGGCGAAGTGGAAAGCCAAAAGTCTGTTCCGATTCTGTTCCGACTTCAGAGGGGTTTCCGATAGAATTGTTACAAGAGGGCTTCAGCTTTTCGAGCTACCGTTATCCGCATCTCGACTTCCGGTAACTCTTTGCAACGGGGTTCTCGACTCCCTTTGAGGCTCGCCGTTCGCAACATCAATTGTAGGGCCCTCAGCAGCCCTGCCGTAAAGGTCGGCTGCGCCGTATGCGTTAGAATGCGTTCATAAACTCCACCTTCTCATCATCGTTAGCCTTTAATGCGGCACTCCGTTAACGTCAGACCTAACACGAATACCTACTCGACTACGTTGACTCGCTCTCGTTACCCGGTCGTACCGACGTCGGTACGTTGTGTACGGCTGTAAACTGCGTACCGGTTTATTACGGCGAAATGGAATGCGAGGCGAACTAAGTCCAATTCGCCGGAGACTTCAATAGCGGAGTGGCTCGTTCCGTCAAATCCTAAAACGCAACGATAAGATTTAATTGAGTGCACTCTCGTGCAGTCCCATTCACTGAAACAGACTCCCTTCGAGCCTTCCCGTTGGCGAAAGTCATTGAAGAACTCAAGATATACCGTATTCTGGGTTAACTTCCTGTTTAGTTCCTAGGATTTATTTTACCGCTGGTATTGATATCTTAGTAGTTGCAGTAATTGTACTTGTTGACAATATTTTGCATGGTGCGGACATTGATGCATTTGGAACATTATTTGCAGTATATTTCTATTGCCGAGGAACCATCGACCCAAGTTCCTTCAGGTCTGATTCGCTTTTCTTGTAGTGGTGCGTTTGTTTTTCGGTGGGAAAGAATTGTTTCAATGTTATGTTTGAGTTTCGTTTACATCTTCGTTTGCAATTCTAAATTGTTGATATGTGGTGAGTGCTGGATATTTGCTTCTGCGGTTTGTTTTGTGTGTTTATATATAACAGCTTATATTACTGTTTTCTTGCAGTTTAGGAGTTTACGGTTGTGATATTTTATTTCCCCACGGTAATCGACCTACATGAGTCAACATTGTACTTTTTACAACAACTTGTTGTCCAGAAACGTCTACAATTTTTTATCCGTTGATTTTCCGATCGTACAAACTCAAATTCTTAATGACACGGGAAATAAAAGTACAGGTTTCTATATTCAATCCTGAACAAACGAGTTTGTCACTTATTTATCATGACTACTTTGTACAACAACTTGTTGTCCAAAAACGTCCACAATATTTTATTTGTTAATTTTCCGATCGTACAAACTCAAATTCTCAATGACGCGGAAAATAAGAGTACAGGTTTCTACATTAAATCCTGAACAAACGAGTTTGTCACTTATTCATCATGACTACTTTGTACAACAACTTGTTGTCCAAAAACGTCCACAATTTTTTATTTGTTAATTTTCCGATCGTACAAACTCAAATTCTCAATGACGCGGAAAATAAAAGTACAGGTTTCTACATTAAATCCTGAACAAATGAGTTTGTCACTTATCCATCATGATTACGTTTACAGTGCATTCAAGTGAATGTGAAAGATCTTCGAAAACGCAAGTCTATCCAATAAATCTCCTCGTTTCCTCGTGACCACCCAAGAGAACGAATCTTTCCCCGTCTCCAATGTACCAAGTATCAGAGACCCATTATAAAAAAAAAATGTTTTAAATCTCGAGAAGTCCGTCCACGTCTTGGCTGACGCAAATCGGGATGAGTGCTCGACCTCGCGAGAATTTAGTTTTAATTATCTCGATGGCGCGCGGAGTCTCGTAGCGGCGGTTCGTGTGACGAGAGATAGAGGTGGATGAGAGAAAAAAAAAGGATTAACTCTCCGAAGCATCGAGGAGCGCAGAGAGCATGAGAGGTGGAGCCGAGGCCGGAAGGTAGGAAGAACGAAGAGATAGTTGCCGCGCGGAAGTCTTCGCCGAGTTTCGGATGAAGGCATCTTGGTTGTGCGACTGGGTCGTTCTCCTCTGAGCTACCGCAGGCAGAGGCGCGCCATTGCCGCCCAAAGCTCCGCTATTCCCTCGTAATTTTTGGGGCGAACTCGACGTGGCACTCTCCTAATTGAGAGTCCACCTCATCCTTCCCGTTTGAGAAACTCTCCGGCGACCTACTCGGCTTCGACTTCCGCCGGCGGATTCAACCTCCGCCTTTCCTCCTCCCCCTGCGCCCCGTTTCAGTTCGTTCCCGTGTCGCTCGTTTCTCTCTGCGCAGACACCGTTCGACACGAATCCGAGGTAAAATTCGAACGGGCGTTACGCGCGGTCTTCCGGAGTGCAATAAATGCAAAGCAATATTTCGACGCCGCTGCTTCGACCCGCTTCGAATCGGCGTCGAGTAGAGGAGACCGGGGACAAAAGTAACACGGGTCAATTGTAACAAGCGGCTGCGCAACGCTGCGCATGATCGGACGCATCGCACCCAGAAAAATAATTTATTTGACGGCCACCATTTATTTGGTTCAAGTACAAATATTTATTTGATTTAAATAAATATTTATTTAATTCAAGTAACTATTTAATTAATTTAAATAAATGTTTGTTTAAATCAAATAAAAATTTTTACTTAAACCAAGTAAACTGTAGCCTTCAAATACATTTTTTTTCTGGGTGCGGATATGAAGTGAGCAACATTATAGACATCACCTTATGGCCATGCGATCACCTCGTAGCTGAGTTTTCAAAAATACCAATTCGCCGAAACCAAATGTGATTCGCGAATGCAGAAGCGATTTTTCGGCTGTGCGGATCGCGTCAGCTAGGCAACACGATACAAAATATTAGTGCAAACAAGCTCAAGCAGTTGAAAGGTACATTTTTGCGAAACATTTTGATCGCTGAGACGATCCGTTTCAGATTGTTATTAACCGATGCCACAGTAATTTTGCTAGTAATCATATGTGGGGTCGATTGTAACAGTCGATACGGGTCGATTGTACCAGCAATAATTAATTTCTTCCAATATCAATACCCATACCAAAATATTTTATTTATTTTATTCTTACATTCTAAGCAATCAGCGAGAATTTATACGCTTATAATTTATAAGCAACCAATTGTAGACTATGATATTTACAGTAGGGCTGTATAGTTAGGCCGGATAAAATGGCTAAAACGGTTTAGCCGGCAAATTATTTTTAAAAAATGTCAAACTTAATTAAAATTTCTTCTGTGATAATGCACCTCCGTTTTATTTGTTAATAGCGATCAGCGAAGGATTTCGTTGATGCAGGTGGATGTTACAAACGACCCCACTACCCGTTACAATTGACCCTACCGCGGCCCAAATTCTTACCCAATTTCGTCTGTGTTTAATGGAGCGATGTTCGCAATTCCGTACATATTTCTGTTTGATTTTTTTTTACTAAATACCTAAGAGTAGGTTAATGGTACACCATTGGATGCCGAGGCGTTAGACTCTCGGGTTTGTTGTTAAAAAAATTAAAAAGGATTTTTGTTACTTTTGTCCCCGGTCTCCCCTATTTTGAGGGTCCAAGTTCCCGAGTCCGGAAAACAAGGGGGCGGGTTTGGGCGAAGGGACGAGAGTCTGCGCTCCAGTTTGGCCGGTGCTGTAAATTCTTGGTGACCCATTGCGCCAATTTCGACTGAGCTGGACCGGCGGAAGTTTGAAGAGGGTTCGGCCGGCGCGAACGGCGTTTCACTGAGATTGTATTCTCAGGGAGAGATCGAGAGGGCAAAGCGAAGAGTTACGATAACCCGCGAGTGTTATCGTTCAATTGGCTACTCGCCTATTCCGGCAGTGTAAACAGACTAATTAATTGGCGAGGGAACTCGAAGTCTCACGTTATTTCTCAGGGCGACGGAGCTCGCCGGGTCAACCAGCGTGAAGAATCGGGACTTGGAGCGCATTTAGCGTGATTGCCTGCTCCAGCTATGTTATTTTGGACGGACTGATCGAAGATGCAAGGGATGATTCGATTCATCGAATGAGCGTGAATAATGCATGTCCGATTACGTCAGGCCTGACTGGGCGAACCGGAGCCGGACCAGACTCGGACCAGGGCCCGATCTGGCGCAACCTGATCGATCCCTTATCGGAGGAAATCTTGCTAAAAAAACATACTTCTGAAAACAAATGGGTACAAAAATTTTGGGGATAGCTTTCTACAGAAGAAATTTGGCTTAATTTGGGTTTTTGATTTGGCTCAATGTCTTAATAAATGAGGAAGTCGTTTTTGTAATATAAAAAATGTCTACGTCTCGTAAAATTGAAACGATCAAAAGTTACCGCAAAATTTATTGTAGAAAATCCCTAACTGGAATTTGCATAGGGTAAAAGTGGGGAATATGGACCGGTACATATATCATTGATTTACGTGTTAATCGAGGTGGTCCATATTCACCACTTTTACCCTAATTTGTGGTTTTGTGGCCACGACGTTCACTTTTCCCCATAGATGACGAATCACCAAATTGTTTTATGCCTAGAGCGACATTTGATGCGTGAACTCGTGTCGGACGTAAAAAGACAAACTTCCCGAAAAATTCAAAAATTTCAAAATCAGTTTCAAATAAATTTTCTTGAAATTCAATTGTAAATTTAATGTACTGGAATTTGAAACAAGCTTACATTAGTTACATTAATTGAACATTACCGCACTCTTTCCTAAAAATAAAAACACCAGATATTAAAATCACAAATCTTGTTAATGAAATTTACAAAAATGTTAATAGCAAATAAAAATTACTGTGAATACGCACACGCGTTTGCAATTTCAGAAACATTTAATGCAAAAAAGCTTTCAATACCGTTGATCAATTACCAAACAAAATCCTTTACAGTCCAGTTTCCTCAACGACGAATCAAAAAGAAATAAACTTTTAACACCGCAGCTTCGTTCTGTTTCTCAAAAGCGTACGGCTCTAGTGTGAACCGTGTAAGAGCATTCCATGCGCGAATTTCAAGAAGTATTAGGTCTGAAAGGCAGATAGGGACAGCTGGAGCACGTTGGGGCGTTGAGGATCGGATGCCATTAGCGACGCCGATTCCGAGGCAAACATGTTATTCGAGTTCCGTCTTCATATCCGTTCCCAGACTACGGCGCACGTTTCGCAGCCTCAACCCCGCACCCTTCACGCGTTCGCCGAGCATCCTCGTAGCTCGCGGGTTAGCCCCAGCTAGAGATAACGATTGGCGTACTCGTCGAGGTGAGAAACTCGCTGCGCGTTACGGCTAAGGGTCTATCCGGTAGACACGTAGTAGCTGGCTTCGTCGCAACTTCCTCAGGTAGACGAATCGTCGCAGCAAGAAGGCATATAAAGGGAGGTTCGCCGACGGAGCTCAAGGGCGCGACAAGCGAACATCCAGACAGACAGGCGTGAACCGTAGTAATTGGTATCGAATTAGTCGAGATTACTACTTGCCAGAACCCCACTCGGGGAGGAACCCGAGCGGTCTTTGAGCCACGGCAAAGCTCCCGGGAGTTCAGAGACCGACTGCTGATTGCATATTAATGCAGCCCTGGAAACTCGAATCCTCTCTTTTCACTCCATTCGCAATCCTCCGACTCCCTGTCTGAACGACCTCCTCCCGATGCTCGCTTCTCACCTCGCTTCTTCGTTTCTACTTATGCGCCCCCTCGCCGCATCCCTCCCGAAGAGCCAGCCGCGAGTAAACGCGTCAACGACTATCTGCAAATGACTCGTGTAATTTTCCGCGATCGAGCCAACTCATAGACATTCTACGCCACGATCAACTTCGATCAGTCGATACACTGAAAAAAATATATCAACGATGCAAGGAAAATTCGCATGCGGGCTGGCAGAGAATAAAATTGTTGTTTCAATTCTTACAATTCCCCACTACCTTGAGAGTCTCGTCGTCAGTGTTTCAATATCACATGGAATCGTAAGAATCGAAAGTAGAATTGACATTTAAAAAATTTACTTTGGCTTTGAAAATTTTTTTTCAGGGTATCGTGGAGTATTTTATAAGGTCTGAACGACCTTCTCCCGAAGCTCGCTTCTCACCTCGCTTCTTCGTTTCTACTTATGCGCCCCCTCGCCGCATCCCTCCCGAAGTGCCAGCCGCGAGTAAACGCGTCAACGACTATCTGCAAATGACTCGTGTAATTTTTCGCTATCGAGCCAATTCAGAAATTCTACGCCACGATAAACTTCGATCAGTCGATACACTGAAAAAAAAATATCAACCGCTTGTTTCAATTCTGCTTTCAATTCTTACAATTCCCCACGAAATTGAAACCTTGAGAGTCTTGTCGTCGTTGTTTCAATATCATTTGCACAGTAAAAAAAGTTTGTACTTTTTACAACAATTTATTATAAACAAAGGTCCACAATTTTTTATTTGTTAATTTTATAGTTTTCCAAACAAAAGTACCAACTAAAATTGTCAAGGACACGGGAAATAAAATCACAAGTTCATATACTCAAATAAGTGACCAATGAGTTTGTCGCTTATGTAACAAAATTTTAACGAAATAATTTTTTACTGTGTAGAATTGTAAGAATTCAAAGTAGAAATGAAATTTAAAAAATTTACATCGCCAGCCCGTAAGCGAATTTTGTTTTCAGTATATCTTGCAGCTTCTGCAAGATATCTGTCGCTTAAAAGAATCGTGTCGACGGCAACGCGCTGCGAGGTGGAGGGCAAAGTTGTCTTCCGCCCAAAGTCGAAGACCCATAATGTCCCGATCGAGGCGGTAAGGAAGCGCTTATGCGCGACTGGCCACGGAGAGTTCACTCGAAGTGGAAAGTCGCCGTACCGACCGGACCGACCGGCTCGGGGTGAGAGCGTTGGCTCTTTTTTTCCGTCCTCTTCATCGTCCGGAAAGAAAAGGCCGAGATAATCCTTTCTCCACAGTCGATTCGTTCTCGTTGCACACAGAAGCTTTGGGATACAAGCAGCTGCGAGCAATCCGATTGATCTGGTGTGCCGCTGCAGCCCGGGTGAGGCCGCTCGGGGGGGGGGGGGGGCGAAAAGGTTGGTCCTCGCTGGTTTCGAGGATCGACAAAAGGCGAAACCCTGGACCGTCCGGCTATTGTGCGCCTCCTCGGCGTCGTCCGGCTGATAGCGGGACGGTGAAACGCTATACCGTGTCTTTCGCACTGGCAAAATTAAAGGGAATGCCCGGTGGCACTTGAACAAGTGGAGCTTGAAGAGAGCAGAAGACTGGATGAAGAATGAAGAAAAAAAATGAAGAAAAAAAAGATGGATGAGGAGAGTGGAAGGAAAGAGACAAAAGGACACGCGCGACTCCGCGACGCCGGGTCTGGGAGCTACGCTCGTTTCGTCGCGTTATAGATATATACGGGGCTGGGGGGGGGCTCGTTGTTCGATCGAACGTCTGCCACGGCGATATCGCCGAGGCTTCGTCGTTTCCACCTCGCCGCACTTCGACGGTGTGCCACCGTCACTGGCACCGGCACAAGCCCTCCGTCGCGACGAGGCCCTCGGGCTATCCGGACCGACGATCGCGCCCGGCCATCAGTGCAACCGAACGGTGAAACGACTATCGGCTTCGGAGTCGGGAAGTAGAATCTGAAAATGGTGTTTCCAGGCGTCGAGTCGAGTGGCCGGCATCACGGATCTCGGCCTCAGAATTTCGATAAACGGCACGTAGCCTCTCCATACAGGAATATTGAATTAATTGTTCGATGCATCTTTTTTAGCCCCAGGGGTTGGGTTTTAAAACGTTAGTTTGAACTTAAGATCGCTCTTGGGATCGAACTCGGGATCGAATGTTAAGTTCGATCTTGATTTCGTCCTTAAGTTTGCTGTATAGATCGAACTTAAGTTTGCACTCAAATTCGATTGTAGTTCGAATTCGATCTTAAGTTCGAAGTCAATTTCAAACTTAAGATCAAATTTAAGTACGAAATCAAGTACGAACTGAGGTTCGGTCTTAAGTTCGCACTTAAGATAGATCTCAATTTAAGATAATTTTAGTTTTTGTTCGAAAATTGTTAAATAAAATAAATGAGGCTGATGCCTCGACAAACGTAATTGGTCCACACATGGTCGTGCGGAGTTCATGGAAACTCCAAGATAATCTTATACTTACTTATTAAATTATGGTGATAATAACAATATTAATAATCATAATAGTTATGATAATACCGCGGGGAGAGAGGCGCAAGGGCTCGAAAATGCTCCTCTCCATTCTCCTCTTTAGCAGGAGTCGACCGCTATATTTAAGCTCACCCCCGTGCAAGAGCTCAAAGAAGATTATTACCGCTGAAACATCGAGGCTCGCTGTATAAATATCACGTTATGCGCAAAGTTTTTTTGCGGTGATGAATAAGTGGCGAGGGGAGGGGGGGGGGCGTGCACGGCGGGGTGAACTCAACGAGTACGCAAAGTCGTTAAACTGCAGAAAGCCTCTTTGCAGCGGAGTAATCATCTTTTAGGTCCTCCCAAGATCGATAATGAGCGACGGGGGTGATAGAGCTTCTGCTGCTGGCGTAAAGGAGGGAATAGAACAGCCGCGTAGCCGCGTTGGAACGTGAATGAATATGTAGAAAAAAGATTTAAAAATTTTAAAAAAATGTCGACTTTTGCGAAAGTGCCCATCTGAGGAATAACGAGATAAATAATTTTTAATAAAAAAGTAAAATCTGGATCATAGTCCGCTATCGAGGGTAACTGCGTCGCTCGTTATACGCCCGTAAAGTGTGAACTCCATCCTTCATTTCTCAGCTCCCAGATTCCGGACGAGAACCTTTAAAAACTCGTTACTTAGGCATTAGTTCGGAATTCCGGAAAACAAGTCGTCGTAAAAACGTTCCTCGTTAAATCGATACGACATTTTCCCTCCGACCTGTAAGCCGCCGCGTCCCGAACTTCGCCGACAATCTGCCTATAAGCTTGCATCGTTCGGACGAGCCGCATGAAGTCGACGTCCGGAGAACTTCGCCAGCCGTCCCTCGGCGGTGATCGCGAAATAATCACCTGGGGGTTGCGAGAGTCGGAGGGACTCGAGACTGGCGTTTCTTGTGCAGGAAAAAAATATGTTGAAAAAAATGAAAAAAAAAATTGTTTTCGAGAAAGTGCCGATCTAAGGAATAACGAGAAAAATCATTCTTAATAAAAAAAATAGATCATAGTCCGCTATCGAAGATAACTGCATCGCTCGTTATACGCCCGTAAACTATGAACTCCATCGTCCATTTTTCACTTCCCAGATTTCAGACAAGAACCCTTTAAACCTCGTTACTTAGGTTTGGCACCTAAAAAACGAGTTTTATTTTACCTCCGATCAATCCAACTACATTATAATAACATATAAATTATATATACACAAATAATAATTCAATAAAATAAATCATCAGAGTCTCCGGATGTACAAATAAGTTAATAATAATAATGCAGTATCAATTACCACGTATAACATTTATTTATAAATTATTTAATTACTGTTAATAATTTACTCGTATATATAATTAAAATGGTATTAAATATTTGCAGATATCCTACTATTGATTAACATAGACACAATATTTAATTATATATTTCTCTATATGATCGCCAGCGGTGGATGCGCGGTTGGCGCACGGCGCTGGTGGTCCCCCAAAAGTTAAGCTGATTCGTTCGCGGTCAGTATCGACCGTTGAGCGGGAGGCGCTTTCTTCTGAGACTTTGATGTTTCTGCACTTTACTCAAGTGCAAAAATATTGGTGGATCAGTAGAATATGGCCGTCGGTACCAGCACGGGTTTCCCGTAGTTCCCCCGTGTCCCTGGCAAATGTGGTAAAGTGTAGCTAAGTCGGCTACGGACGCACTGGAAGTTAGGTAGCTTAGTTGCGTGCGGGTAGGGAGTACTAGGGGGGAATCGGGATGCGGTTCCGTAAAAACCCGACAGGGTATACTGTGGAATTGGAACAATAAAAAAATGCGCTATATATAGATTATTTATTATAATAATAAACAATTTAAGTATCCGACATTCCCCTCCGACGCGTCGCGAGCGTTCGCCATGCTCGATTTATCCTGCGACCGATCCGCCTACAAGCTCGCATATCGTTCGTCCGAGCCGAATAAAGTTGACGTCCGGAGAACTTCGCCAGCCGTCTCTCGGCGGTGATCGCGAAATAATCAGCGCCCCGGGGGGTCGCGAGAGGGCGTCTTCGTGCGGGAGGGTTGAGAAACCTAGGTCGGCGGCGAAGGGAAGAGAGGAGGGTCGAGGTTGCTCGGGGGTGGTTCGTCGTGTCGCTCGAGATATCTCCGACGGGAGAGCCGCGGAACTTCGCCCCCGAACAAATGAGGAGGTCGCCCCGGTGCGAGATTGCGCCTCTCGGATAGTCGGAAGATAAGTCGTGTAAAAGGAAGAGGAGCGCCGCGGAGGCGGGTTTGGGCGCGATACGGCGGAACAGCGATAGAAAGGAGTCGAAGGTGGTCGCGAGGGGGTTTCGCCCCTAAGCGTCGGCCGGGTGGATGGAAAATCCGAGAGCCCGGAGAGAGCGCACGCCGCTTGTGTTCTACGCGGAGCGGCGCGAAGGGACGAGCGGGAGGGCGAGGGGGCGAGGGCGGCAGCCGAGACACCGTGAGACAAATTCGGTCGAAGGAGGAGAGGGAAAAGGGGAGAGCTGGAGAAGCTGAGGTTCGGGCGCGGGAGGGTTGAGAAATAGTCGCGAAAGAATTTCTTATTAGATTGGAAATTGAAATCTGGAAGTGGTGGAGGTGAATGCGAGGGCAAGGGAGCGTGTCCGAGACTCGGGAAGAGCCGAAGGCTTCTGTGGCACGAGAGTGACTGTTCCCGTTTGTAATTCTTCTCTATCCCTTTTTTTTGCGTCGTTCTTTTTACTTTTTTTTTAGCCATCTCTTTCTATAATGCCGTTCCCAGTGGGTCTGGCGCTTGGTCCTCTGGAGGAACACGCTCGGTTGATAAATGTCCTGACTCGGAATTGAAAGAACGCTGGGAATTCTTACCTAACGTCAAAATTGGTAAATTTGAGCGGGTAATAAATTGTTTTTTTTTATGAATTCGAGGTAAATAACTCAATGTTTTTTATGTATATTTTTTTGTCGGGCACTTTTTGTGTTAGCAGCTCTGGCTACCTATGTCGGCCGAAGAGGGACCGTGCAGCTGGCGATGTGCCGTTTTTTCGGCTAAGGCGGAATCCCACTAGGGTAACTTTGTGGCAGTGGAACCGATTTGGCTAGTTTTGAGACCGGATTATTTCTGTCAAGTTCATCTCGTATTTGCGGTGAAAAAAAAATCCATTTCATTCTTTTTTTTTCTTTTTTCATACGTTCGTTAGGAAAAATGTGTACCTTGTGGCAACTCTCGCGAGAAAGCAACACGCTCGGTTGATAAATGTCCCGACTCGGAATTGAAAGAACGCCGGGAATTCTTAGCTAACGTCAAAATTGGTAAATTTGCGCTCGGATAATAAATTCTATTTTTTTTTACGAAGTCGAGCTAAATAACTGCGTATTTTTCAATTTGATTATTATTATTTATATTTATTTTGATTTTTCTTTGCGGTTGCATTCGCATTTGCACTGAGGACAAAAAAGAACGCTGGGAATCCGTACCTAACGTAAAAATGGGTAAATTTACGCTGGGATAATAATTCCTATTTTTTTTTGTGTTCCGTACGAATCCGAGGTAAATAACTCTGTATTTTTTTATTTGATTATTATTATTTATAATTATTTTGATTTGCTTCGCGGCTCAAATTTTAATACAGGATTTTTCTGTCCCGTTGCATTCGCATTTGCACTGGACAAAAAAAAACCAAAATAAAAAATCCTCTTTATTTTTTTAATACCGTCGTTAAAAAAAATCCTAGACCTTTGAAACGTTCAGCTCGTCGCTGACTTCAAAGGGACGTGGATATCCATTCTTCATACCGATAACAATGTGCTAGAGGGTCGTTACAGCATGCGGGTATCGACGTTAATAGGCCGCGTGATTCGCTCTTTGACAAAACGGTGAAAAAAAAATCCCTGTCTCCTATTAACTTCCGCGTGCGCATAAAGTCGATCACTGAGCGGTGGAACGTTTTCGATATAAAACGAGGAAGGGCGACGCGTAACCACGCGTGGGGCAAAATGGGACGGTGGGGCAAAACGGGATAACGGGACAAAACGCAAATTTCCAATAACTTTTGGATGGTGGCGGTGACGGTAAAAATGGCAAAACGGTGTTGAAAAAATCCGTACGTATCATTGGGACAAAATGGGGCATCCAAAAATTATTGGAAAATTGGGTAAAACTCAAGTTTTATGCCCGCGGTTCCGTTCTGCCCCACTCTCCCATTTTGCCCCGCTCTCCCCCACAGACGACGCGACAGGCTGAGACCGAGAGACGCAGAACGTGGAAAAAGTAGAGGGGCGTTATTGGCCATTAGGGGTTGCTTTATCGCGCATCGCAGGGTGGCGAGAGCGGGAGAGTTCCTTTTACACACGTGCCGGTCTCGAGGATCAGTCACAATGCTTCACAGGCCGCTTTTTTATGTCTTCTTTCCTTACCTCCCGATTTACCTCGAGCTCAATACAAAAGATCTCGATCCCTCTTTTTATATATTTTTTTCCTTCTTTCTACTTTCGGCGATTCCAGTGTCTTGTCGATGGTCTCGCCGCACGACGAGGTGCGCGACTCTCCGGCCCTCCGCCGGACTGAATCGAGAGCCGGCAATAAGGGAAGAAAAAAAGTTCCAGAATTATCCGGGACGGAAGACCAGCTCGCGAGACACGTTGCGTGTTATGTGGAGATAAAAAAAATTGTTCGAGGCTTTCCGAAGTAATGGGTCTCGGAGGGTGAGGGAAGGTGGTTGAGGCTCATGCGAGGAAATCGGGAGGAAGGATCGAACGATAGGGCGGAGGAGCTCGAGGCCTAGACTCGGTGGCAATTCTCCAAATGAAAGATCCGTGCGTAAATATGAGAATGAAAATATCGATAATAGCCCAGCGTGAAAAATTTTCTCGTACCATAGTTTCGCGGCTCAAACGGAGAATTCATGTTTAATTTAAAAAAAATTAATATCATATTTAGAAAGTAAATATCTGAAAAATATAATATTAAAAAAATATTATATATAAGAAATATAATATTAAAAAAATATTATATATAAGAAATATAATATCTAAAAACTATAATATTCAAAAAATATATTTTTGCCCTCGGAGGGTGAGGGCAGGTGGCCAAGGTTAAGGTGAAGAAATCGATAAGAAGAATCGGGCGATAGCGCGGAGAATTTCGAGGCTCGGTCTCGCTGTCAATCCCCAAATTGCGCTAAAAAAAACTCCAAAAACGCGAAAAAAAAAAAATAAAATTCAACAATACACATCGTAAGACATTTCCTCGCACCACAGTTTCGCGGCTCACTCGCAGTACTGCTATATAATCAAATTTTCTTGATTCACAGAATGAACCACAAAAGCGGCCGAGAAGTTGGTTCCGATTAAAAATTCCCCGGAAAAATCCCAACCCTTCTTCGGTGCTCGTTACGACCGATGTTGCACGGAGAAAAATAGTTCTGTTTCTCTAACAAAATGTAGATGGTTAATAATTTATTGTTGTGGCAGCAAAAATATTTGTTGCCGGAGAAAAATATTTTGTTGTCCCTATGTTAACCAGCTAAATCAGTTATGGTAACAAAATTCTTTTTGTCCCAACAATTTTTTTTCTCCGTGTATAATTATTTTTCCCCGCGCTATAGACCCAGCTATGACGACAATTCCGACATACATTCGCGGTAAAATTGCATACCGTGTTTGCGGAAAATTAGGCGTGTTCGCAACGATGGGGCGACCTCTTTCATCGCGTGAGTCGTGTAGGGGAAATAAAATACGCTGGAGTGTCGAAGGTACGCCCTGGCGCATCGGAGCGGAGGGCTTGTACAACAGGCCACGTAGGTGAGATCCTTTAGCCTGTATGAATGCACGAGCAGACACACGCGGACTTACACACAGGTAAATCGAGAAGGTACAACTGTTTCGCTGGTAACGTGTCGACCGCAGCACACGCCGCGAAAACACAAGCGCGGCGCGGGACACGGCAACGCGGGCTGCTTGTACGTTTCTGTACGGTTTAATGTATACTATTTGTACGGCACGGTAGATAACAACTATAAACCATCAGCGTTGCACATAACCGGAGCAGACAAACACTTCGAGTTAATTTGCATCCTTGCAAAATACTCCCGGTTGACCGCACCCGGTGTCTTTGGTGTCTCGCGTAAGATCTGCGCCGCCCACCGAGCCTCCTCGACGAACTCGGCGCCGGGGGATGCTTCGGTCGAAGAATTTCACAGGCGAAAAGTTTTCGACCAAATGGCAGTTTTCTTATCTCTGAAAATCAACATTTTTCGGCTGTTTAAAGCAGTCGGTGGAAAAGCGACTTTTCTATTTTTTTAATCGCGAATATCCAAAAAAATGTACGAGCTCCAAAAATGTTTCTGAATTTAGAAAACATTTTCTGTTTGCAATATCATGATTTTTTTGTTCGTTGACGATACCGTTTTTTTTTTTTTATTAACGAAACCTATTTTTAATCACAAAAATCGAAAAATTCATAAAAAGGTTATGCAGGTTTGTGACGAGAAATGTTTGTTGATTGGACGAACAATTTCTTCTTTTTTTATTGCTTACATATGAAGTCCATGGGCGAGTGTTTATGTATAATGTTCGGTACAGTCTTCATCAAAAATTATCTTCTGGCGCCCTCCAACACATTACAATCGTAATATTTAAAATATATATATATATATATATTTGTATATATATATTTGTTTCCTCTTAAAAAATGTTTCTGCACATAACAAATATTACTTGATTCTACAACTTTTGTTTTTAAATCAATGAAAACTGTTTTTAACTACAAAAATTGTAAAATTCATAAAAAGAGTTTCTGGACGATAGTGGAGAGTGGGGCAAAATGGCACAGCGGGTCAAAAACTTTTGGATGGTGGCGATGGTGGTAGGTGGGGCAAAACGGGTTTGAAAATCCGGACGTATCGTTGGGATAAAATTGGGCACGCAAAAATTATTGGAATATTGAGTTTTGCCCTCACTGTCCCGTTTTACCCCGCTGTGCCATTTTGCCCCGGTCTCCCCCAACTGTTTGTTGAATTGACAAACATTTGTTTAATTGTGAACAAATCACCGCGGCGCGCGAGTGTTTTCGTATAATGTTCGGTACAACGGTGAAAGACTCAACGGTGCGAACTGAAGCTCCGCAAGCGTATTAGAGTGGAGGTTTGTATATTGCGCCCTGTAGATCTTGGAAGTAATCAGGCCAAAGTCTTAATCGAAATTTACCTTCTGGCGCCCGCCGACACATTACCCTCGTAATACCGAAACGTTGTACAACGCCGGCGTGTCTGTTGAGGAAACTTTGCCGGGTGCCATTGGAGCCTGCCCGAGTTAACTCATCCCTAAGCATCCCTTAGGAGCCGGTGCAACTCCACGGTATCGCGTGCACCAGCATTCTCTCTCTCTCCCCATTCACTCGAGCCTGTTCGTTCGTTCGACGGTGAATTGCATTATGCATCGAACGTTTAAGTAGCGCAGTCCCGTCGACGTTCGCGTTCCAACAACGGCGAACTAACGACCCCGTGTGCTGTCTCAGACAACCTACGAACTTTATTGATTTATTCATTAGTCAACGATCGTTAGAGATAAGAAGAGAAACGTGTTCGATGGTGTCACGAGACGCGGATAACTTTTTTTAATTTTAATGCCAGGATGAAAATTTTGAAAAATTGTATAGACAAAACTTGGCGTAGAATTTCACACTACGACGGATCGAAATACTTGCCATAAACCGACCTTGAGGACCCTAAAAAAAGGTGGAGAATCCAGTCGACAAAGGAATAATTTTGCGACGCGGATTATTTTTCAACTTTTTTTTTTACTCGTAGTTTTCAGACTGCATATAATTTTCTTCGTATAAAGATTCTTCACGGCCCGAATGTAGGAATTTCCGTTTCAAACTCTATTGCGGAGATTGCGGAATAAAATTTGAAAAAGAAACTTTAATGGTGAGATGAAAATGAAGAAAAATAGTTTGAACAAAATTGGAGTACATTTTTACACTACGATAGATACAAATATGTGGGGTATCGCTACTTTAAGAACATTTAATAAAAGTCGGAGAATCCGATCGATAAAGGAATAATTTTGCGACGAGCTTCGCCGAGGAGACTTTTTTTTTTTTTTTACTCGTAGTTTTCAGACTGCACAGCTGAATGAAATTGACTGCGCGGAGTTTAATTTTCTTCGTAAAAAGATTCTTCACCGCCCGAGTATACGAATTTCCATTTCAAGCTCTACCACAGAGATTGTGGAATAACATTTTTTATAATATTAATGCCAAGTCGAAAATGAAGAAAAATCGTTTAAACAACATTAGTGTATAATTTCACACTACGATGGATCAAAATATTTGGCAAAGCCTATTTTAAAAATACAAAAAAAAGTTGGAGAAACCGATCTTTCAAGGAATAATTTTGCCGTCGAAGAAATTATTTTTCAATGTTTTTTTTACTCGTAGCTTTCGGACAACGTCGCTGAATTAATTTTCTTCGTAAAAGATTCTTCACCGCCCCAGGTTAGGAATTTCCATTTCAAGCTCTACCGCAGAGGTTGAGGAATAAATTCAGTAAAGAATATTGGTGCATGAAGTGGAAAAACAAACGAAAATATGTTGTTACAAAACCGTCGATTTTTTTTTATTTACGTGGAACGATTTCTTAGTGACTGGACCGCCGCGAAACATTTCAACGACGTGTTTCATACAAACGCGTTCCTTTATTCGTGTCCTCAAAGTAGATTTGTGCCAAATATTTTGATCCATCGTAGTGTGAAATTATACTCCAATTCAGCTTATACAATTTTTATTTATACACTGTAAAAACAAATTGTAAATTTGATATATTGGAACTTTAAATTTGCTAACATTACTCACATTAATTAAACATTAATGTATTTTGCTTGTAAAATAAAAATACCGGATATTAAAATTACAAATCTTTTGCGCCAAATTTACAAAAAATGTTCATGAAAAATACAAATTTTACTGTGAAATTGCAACGCACATGTGTTTGAAATTTCAGAAACGGTTTATGTAAAAAAGCTTCCGATACTGTTAATTAGTTTTCAAACAAAATTTTTTTACAGTGTATATAACTGTGTTATGGAGTCGTGGTTTTTTTTTGGTTTACTTGAAACGAATTTCGGTGACTGGATCGCGTGGAAACAGTGCAACGACGTATTTCGTGCAAGTGACACCGCGCACTTAATGGCAGAGGACGACAGTCTGCTTGCTCGTCACGGAACTCTCGTTTCAATGTCCTCGGTGTTATCTCCCATACGACGAGAGAGATGTATACAGAGGGCAGGAGGAGAGCGAATAATTAGAAGCGACAACGAATTAAACTGATTACAGGACTGTATAAAGCTGAGTTAATGCCCCCTGACCCGAAAGCCCCCGCTTCGTTCCCCGGGGGAAGTTTACGAATAGGGGAACACAGACACGTAAGGGAAAGTTGCTTTGCATACGATATTCCGAAACCCTTGGTTAACACGACATCCCTCCGACGAGTACGAAGTTTCGCGGTTAACAACAAGCTACATTGTTTTCACGGGAGTGTCCGAATACCTTGATTAACATGAAATCGCTTCGACGAGACTGCGGTGATTAACCGCGACGTGCATTGTTTTCTCGATACCTCCGAGGAGCAACGAACAGCATAATTTTAACATAATGTTCGCATGTAATATACATTTTCGCAACATTTCCGGAAATGTTATTACCTCGTAGGTTTTAGCGACACACGTGGAGGAGTGGAATAAAAAATCCTCATATGGTTTGCGGCATGGACGACGAAACTTTTAAATTGTAGACAATTTTATTTTTCCTTCGGTATTTTCCGCCGTACGATATTTCTCTACATTATATATTTTTTTAGGTAAAAATGGTACACTAAAGTCCATAAGAAAAATCGTTGAATCACGTGAATTTAAATGTTGTTACTCCGTACATTTTACCGACACACGGAGACGCGTGGAATAAAAAAAGCCTCACATATCTTGTAATATAGAGGACAAAATGACAAATCGTAGACAATTGATTACGATTGATTGTTTTAATTTTCCTTTCGGTATTTTCCCCTATTTACAATTTAATTTTCCCTTCGGTATTGTCCCCTGTACGAGATTTTCCAAAACTACGCTTTTTAAATGACAATTGTGCACTAAGTACCGTAAAAAACATCATCAAATCATGCGAATTTAAATAACATAAATTTAAATAGCAGTATAAAGTTTAATTCAGTGACGAAAAAAAATAATAAAAAAAGGACTTCCCAATCATGTACACAATTTCATTGAGCCTTCGCTATTCCCCTGGTTCTGAGATTCGTTGAATCGCGTCTCTCAAATATGTTGCGAACCAATGGAAAATCTTGTTTGTCGACCCCGCTCGGTTCCCGCCGAGGGGTTAATTCACCGCAATTGCATCTCCGAGTACGTCTCAGCCTTTCGCAATCTTCGGATTCAGTTCGAGAGCTTCGCGCGAAAATTTCAAGGATCGGTCTGAAAGGGCTTCGCCGGCTAAAATCCGCGAGTCGTGCGCCCGTTAATCATCGGAGCTGAGATATAACGGCAATAGTGTGTAAGGCGCCGCGCGGTAGCTGACGCTATGCTAATGCCGTGTTAAGAATTAATGAGCTTCTCGCGAACAGTCGCGGATGTTGAATCGCGCGTGGAAACCGCGAAGATCCACTAGTCCTCGGAGAGAAATCGTTATCCAGATTCGCCCGAACGTTTCGGAAGATCTTCATCCGCATCGTTGAACAAGGACGACGAGGAGGAATTCTCGCACAGCTACGAGTTTCGGGCCCGACGATGTACAGCCATTCGTTCATTCTGGCTCTTTCATCGGCCTCAAGTACTCGGTACACAGACTAGCGACGGATTTAAATTACAGCGCGAGCCGTCGAGGACTCGACTCGTGTAGATATTTCTCGTGAGATTTCGAAATTCGTTATTCAAGGACGAATGTCTTTTGAGGCTCTTTCAGACTGCATGTCGTCCTCGTAGAAAGATTGGACGAGAAGCCGGAAGATGCTCGAAAATTCCAAAGCCGGGCCAACAGGTCCTTCAGCCAATTTATCGATAGGGTAGAGCGGGGCAAAATGGGGCAACGGGGCAAAACGGGGTTTTTGGGCAAAATGTCATTTTCCAATAATTTTTGATTCTGATGTATCCGAATTCGCCCTATCGGATACATCAGGCTTTTCTGCCCAGTTTTGCCACCTTGTCCGATGCAAAAATGACTGGAAAATTTGGTTTTGCCCAAAAACCCCGTTTTGCCCCGTTGCCCCATTTTGCCCCGCTCTCCCCTATGTCTACTGGAAACGATCCGTGACCGAGGATGCTCTTATTATCACTAATGGTCCGTTCATACTCTTCGAAAAACCTGGTCGACGGGAAGTTTTGTACTTCTCGAAACGACGATAATTAAAGAATAAATCGATCATATTGGAGATATTAAGAAAATTGATTTTCTTAATATTATTATTATCATTAATATTTATTTTAATTTAATTTATAATTTTTATTAGGTTATTAATATTTTTATTGAAAATAGTCTTTATTGGACAATTATTCGGTAAACTTTTTTTTTAGATAAAATGCGAACAAAGCAGTTAGATAGATTTATTTTTGCGTGTTTATTCCGTAGGTGAGATAATAAAAAAATTCAATTGCCAGGGTGAGGATTCATTAAAATGT
This sequence comes from Ichneumoninae sp. A BG-2022a, assembly GCA_030522665.1. Taxonomy (NCBI): domain Eukaryota; kingdom Metazoa; phylum Arthropoda; class Insecta; order Hymenoptera; family Ichneumonidae; species Ichneumoninae sp. A BG-2022a. The sequence goes on along the minus strand of JAPYZC010001917.1, from coordinate 23,328 downwards.
TTACTGAAGTACTTCCGGCTGATTGGATACTTCGCCGTCCAACGAGCCCGTCTATTTGGGCCCGTAATTGAGCACAAACATTGATCAGTGTCCGTTAGAGATGTTCGCTCATCTAATTCTTATCGGGTTTGCATAACGCATCGTCGAGCCGCAATGAAATTCGTCACACTGTACGTTACGTACAACCGAAACGTGTATCATACCTAATACGGTACAAACCACACGCGTACGTGTACATATACACAGCTCGTCGCCGTACCGGGGAAGAGACAGAGTCCATCCGAGCTTACACCCGTCACATTAATTGATCGATCGACGTGCTTCGGCCAATTATCAATTAATCACTGTCTCGTTTCGGCCTGATTTGCAATAATCGAGTGCACTATTCGCTGACTCGGCGGGATTCCGGTCTGTTCATATTTGTCGTATTATGCATGCTTTTATACAAATCCCTAAAAAAAAAAAAAACAAGTCTGAATGGAGGGAAAAAACACAACGGGCGGAGACTTGATGGATCCTTCCTCATCAGTCTTGCCATAACCATCGATGGTTTAATCTCTCGTAGAGTTCTGGAAAATCAGTTGACCGCCAATGGAACGAGTACCGGGCCTTTAAGGCGGTCCTTGTTCTCAGAGGGAATTGTAAACACTTCTCGATCGAAAAAAATCAAGCGTATTAAAGATGCTGAAATTATTAATTTTGCATAATAATAATTCCACAATGTTATTAACAAATTGATGAAAAATTTAATTGTTCAACAAATCCTTGCAATTCCCTCTCAATTCTCTGAAACTTATGCGAAGTGAACACTATTGGCAAGGACTACATTAAATACCTCGCGGCGAGTCTGAAAATCGTCGGAATCGTCTATCTCGTGATATTTCATATTTCATATTTGTCGTATTATGAATGCTTTTATTGGTCGAACCGCCCTAAAAAAAGTCAAATGGAATGCAATAGGTCTGAATCAAGGGGAAAAAATCCTCTCGTCTGCTCCAATATCGCCACTTTACGAGGTTTTATCGATTAAAATAGGAAACTTAAACAAACGACGGGGGAGGCTTGATGGATCCTCATCAGCCTCGTCATAACCATCGACGGTTTAGTCTCTCGTCGGGTTCTCGGAAATCAGCCCTCCGACACTCGAACGAGTACCGGACCTTTAAATACCTCGCGGTAAGTCGGACGATCGTCGGAATCGCCTATCTGTTCACATTTCATACTTCATATTTCATGTTTGGAGTATTGTGCATTTTTCTATTCGACGAATCACCCTAAAAAATCAAATAGAATGCAATAAGTCTTCTCCGACATTTCCAAGGTGAAAAGGCATTTTTACTCTAATCTTGCATGTTTCTATCAAATAAAACACGAAACCTAAAAAAATCAAGGTAACAAGGCATTTTCACTCAAAAAAGATGTTGCATGTATGCGATTTCACGCTTGGCAGGCTCACGTTAAGTCCTCAGTCGAAATTTTGTCCTCGTGAACGGATTATCCATCCGATCGAACGATTATTCCTTCGGGGACTCCATATACCTCGTTTTTTTTCAGTCAATATTTCACGCTCGAGTATTTACCAATCGCATTTCAGCTACGTTCGTCGAATGTTTTTTTCGTCCTTCGCTCTTTTGATTTTTTTTTTTTGCTCACTCGATCGAAAGCGGCATCCGCGACCCATCGAGCGCGACCAGGGAGGCACGGTCACGTGCGAGCTGTACATAGTTGGATGCTCTACTCGCGGAGTTTCGACAATGCTAGTTTATCGGTTCGTCTGTCGTTTCAACAAAACGATTGGCGATTCCGACGATTGTCAGACTCGCCGCGAGCTATTTAAAGGCCTCGCAGTCGTTCGAGTGTCGGAGAACTGATTTTCGAGAACTCGACGAGAGATTGAACCATCGATGGTTGTGACGAGGCTGATGAGGATTCATTAAGCCTCCCCCGTCGTTTTTTTAAGTTTCCTATTTTAATCGATACAACCTCGTAGAGTGGCGATATTGGAACAGACGAGAAAAATTTTTCCCCCTTGATTCAGACTTATTGCGTTTTATTTGACTTTTTTTAGGGCGATTCGTCGAATGAAAGCATTCATCATAGGCCACTTATGAAATGTGAATAGATAGGCGATTTCGACGATTTTTTTTTAGGGCGATTCGTCGAATAACAGCATTTCAAAATACTTCAAATATGAAATATGAAGTATGAAATGTGAACAGATAGGCAATTCCGACGATTGTCCGACTCGGCGCGTGGTATTTAAAGGCCCGGTACTCGTTCGAGTGTCGGAGGGCTGATTTTCCAGAACCCGACGAGAGACTAAACCGTCGAAGGTTATGGCGAGGCTGATGAGGATCCATCAAGCCTCCCCCGGTCGTGCGCGCGCCACCCTCGGACACGATTCGCGCTTCGACCTTTACGAGCTAACGCACCCGACTGTCCGGCGAGCTCTCTCTGCGGCGTGTTTCGGTGAGTTTATGTAATGTGCGGTCGTTCGGTATTCCGCTCTCTCGTGCGTCCACGTACGTGAATGTAGTCGGGGCATAAATTAGCACACCTGGAGGCCGGCGGCCGCCGCGGCTGACGCGCCTGTCCGTCCGGTTGTCGCGCACCCGCACACGCACGCGTGCAGACGACATGAAGACTTCCGGTCGGCCGTGTATGCACACCTGTACGGGCGTGCAAACTGCCAACGCACGCCGCTCGCCGTACGACGCCCACGAGCTACGCCGCACGCGAATTCGCATTCATACTGCGAAGTTCGCTGGACGGCGGGAACCACTTTCCGCTTCCGGTCCGTCCGCGCTCTCGCGCCGCTGATGGCCGTTGATCGCGCACGGACGTACGATCAGCGGCCTGATTGAATGCGCCCGGAAAGACCGGAGACACTCGGACATGGGACCTTTCGCAAGGAAAAAAATGAGAATTTAATTTTTTTTATTTATTAATTGTGTTCATTTTTACACTGATAAAAAGTACAGTTGAATCAACCAAGGTTCGGGCAGGGACGTTCAAATAAATATTTATTTGACCGAACGAAATATTTTAATGACTCAACAATATTTTGGTGAAATCAACCAAAAAATTGTTGACCTAACCAATTATTTAGGTGTACCAATAAAATATTTAGTTGAGCGTCCCTGCCCAAAGCTTAGTTGATTCAACCGTATTTTTTTTATCAGTGTATTCTTTTTTTTATTTTTATAATCGCGGCAATGCGAGCAATTTATCTCATTGAACCTAATTAATTATTGTAATCAATTGTTCTTCAAAGTTAGCATAAATGTTGCTATTGCAAAGATGAAATGTGGGGCAAAAGTTTTTTTTTTTATCGTTCAATGTTGATGGGGATTGGATGGTTCGATAAATTCCAAGTAGAAAACGCCAACTTTGGTCAGACACATCCGACCTTTTCTGAAATCTCTCTCAAGCACCTCACTTTTCGAAATAAATGTAAAATTCCAATTTCCGAAAATTACTCACACCTGAAGAAACGACTTACCCGATTAGCCTAGCTTCTCCGAATGAATCAAAATTAATTAAAAAACACCTTTTGGCCGATCAGTACAGAAATAAACTCAGCAAGTTTGTTCGACCAAAGCGAAGCCCCGTCTCCTGATCTGGATATCGGAGCATCCCTCTCGCACTTTTCTCGCAACGTTGAAAAATTCCCCCCCCCCCCCCAAAAAAAAAAAAAAGAAATGGTACGGAAGTAGGTCTATACGGCCGTGGTACGGATAACGCTGGTCTAAGGTACGTGTACCGTACATCCGCGAAGCTATGCGTCTGGCGCGGTCCCGAGCCCGAGGCTTAACGTGCCACGCGGGGTCTTCTGCAGCGAGGGCCCCATTCAGCGAGACCGGCTGAGCAGCGGCAGAACTTTGTCTGTAACTTTGCGAGCTGAAGGTACATAAAAATAAAGGTAAGCCGGGCTTTGGTATCGCGCGAACTCCAGACGTATCGGATTCGAGTTCGGGCTCGGTGAAACCCAGAGACAGGAAACGTTGGATGAGTGTATATATACATACATACATATATATATATATATATATAAACAGACATAAATATAAGTACATATATATATACACATATAGTAAAAGGTGGACGAGAACACGATCGCAGCCTCGTCGTAACTTTGTAGGTAAGTTTTGAGACTACGAGTCGAGGTCTGACCAGCGATGCACCAGCACTACTGGCTGCAACAGTGAAACACGGCTCTGCCGTGCACAAAGATGCGGGGGGCTGAAAAGAGAGTTGGGAGGCTCGGAATGCGGGCTCTTCTCTCTACCAGTATTTTCCTACTGCGAACCTTAAGTTGGCGGAGTCTCGTCGACGTGTACCTCTATCTCGGCACTCCACACCCATCGGCGTCTTTCAATCCTCGTTCTCCCGCATATTTATCCAGCCTCGTGGTTCCCCATTAAAAGTAAATAATATTGTCTTTGTCGCTAATGGAGAAAAAAATTTGGCAAATATTTCAACGACCGCGGCGAGGTGAGACGAACATTTTTCAACCACGGCGGCGGTGAAAGTCACGCTATTATCATTTTTATTAATGGGACGAATCCTACAGACCTCGGTTGATGGTCTTTATTTTAATGTAGAAAAAAATTTCTATGGCGCAGAACTTGGCAGTATTTTTAATTCATGGTATACTTTAGGTATTTTAAATACCCAAATACTTCTCTGGTATTTAAAGTGCTCTTTGGGCCAATTAGATGTTGAATGGTAAATATGGAAGTGTCGCATGTTAAAAAATATCGGATCTCAATCTGAGAAAAAGGTTTGTCACGAGAATAATGACAGATACTGGATGTGGATAAAATTAAAAGTGGGGAATATGGCCCGGTCCATATATCATTGGTTTACGTGTTAATCAAGGTGGGCGATATTCACCACTTTTACCCTATGAAAAAAAGTCAACACTGAAATTCAATTAGAAAGAAATGTGATTGAAACTTCATTCACGAGAATGCAATCGAGAGCTTCCGTGTGACTCGATATCCGGTATCACAAACCCGTGAAATTAGCGATCGGCGTTAATCATAAGTTCGGTTATCCGGCGATGGTCCCTCGCCGGTCGGCGATAATACTGATCCTCCGAAATTTAAGGGCTTCGTAAGCGCGCCGAGAGTCCCAGACAATCGTGCGACTGACCGTTCACTAAGGTCCAAACTTTCGTCGCGCTTCGTCGGGCGGTCAGTCTCATCGGGAGCGAGGAAAGAGGAAGAATAGGGGTTGGCCGAGAGGAGCGGAGAAGACGTGATTGTAGAGATTGCGCTGGCTGTTTCCCTCTGTTTCCCTTACGACCGACAGGATGCACAGGCGTGACTGGACAGCCGGACCTCCGTCGTTCTCGTGGTTGCGAAGATGATCGGAGTAACAAGGCCAGTTCGCCCGATGAGCGAGAGGTACGGTGAGAGGCATTCGAGGCAGGGACGGCGATTAACGGGGACGAGGAGAGGATTGGATAAAGGCTAGGCCGTACAGAGCGGGCCCACGTAGGAATTCACGTGTGCACGTGTGCGTGTGGGTCGTGGGAAGGGGTGGTTTTAGGTTGGGGTGGGTTGGGGTGGGTTGGGGTGGGTTGGGGTGGGTTGGGGTGGGTTGGGGCGGGTTGGGTTGGCTAAGTGATACTACGTGACGATTTATGCCATGGCCACGTGTAGCGCGGAAGGGTGACATCCGGTTACTGTACCGTCGCAGCATCCTCCAGCTCCGGTTACATTCTCATCGGAAGCGTCGGCCCGTCTCGAGCGAACCAAATTTCAGATGCGAAAACGAGCTTTCGGAGCGGGGGCACTGTATGTACACACTGAGCGACGTCTCGTCCATTTAGCTCGGGAAAATATGACGATAATCGCGAGACGGTTCGACGCAAATCCGACGCAGAGAGGGGTTGGGAAGAGATCGATAAATTCCAAGTAGAAAATACTACGTTTGGTCAGACCGCCTTCCAGGTACGGTTGGACGTTCAATGCGGGTACTCTGGGCGATTATTCGACGGTCACATGTTTGCAAAACGAAGTTGAAAAGGTTTTTTCGGGTATGTGAACTTAAAAAGAAATGTACATTTTGTCAAAAAGACGTTACATACAAATGTGCCTTGAAAAAGTCCTCCCTGAAATATCCCATTGAACTATTACTTATTCCCGAATTGTGACCTTTGGTAGTAAATGTCACTATATAGACACACTGACCGACGTCTTGTTAATATACCTCGGGATGATATAACGATAATCGTTAGATTTTTTTATTTTATATTTTATTTTATTATATTTTATTTTATATTTTATTTTATATTTTATTTTATATTTTATTTTATATTTTATTTTATATTTTATTTTATATTTTATTTTATATTTTATTTTATGTTAGATGCTTTGACGCAAATCCGACCCCGGGAGGTGTTCGGTAGAGATTGTTAAATTCTAAGTAGAAAATACTATGTTCGATATATTTCGGGCATATTTTCCATATCCAGCCGGTCATTGTGAAACCCACCTCTGCAGCTCACGAACTCCGAACTTCCTTAAAATTTGGTCGGAAATTTGATTTCTGCAGTTAAAAAATTCTTTAAGTGAACTAAAAAAAATTTAAATTCTCTCAAAAGAGACGTCACATACAAATGCGCCTTAAAAAAAAGTCCTTCCTGGATATCCCATCGAAATATCACCTATTCCCGAATTCTGATATTGAACATCTCCGTATACAAAAGATAATTAAAACAAAAATTAACGAATCACCAAAATTTGCATGCGACCGGTCATATTCCCGTCTGCATCCGCGGTTTATTTCCTCGCGCTATGCCTTCCCCACTCGCATTCACACGGGCATATTTTCCATATCCAGCGGTTCATTGTGAAACCCACCTCTGCAGCTCAAGAGATTTTTGCACCCCCCGTAAATCGTATCTGCTGCCAGAACGCGGGTTCTCGAGAGGGCCGCGCGAGTTTTGAGTTTAGCGGGAATTTTACCCCTGCGCCAGTGCGATGCATCCCGTAGGTGGTGGACGGTAGACGGGGTGCGGGTCTATTCACCATGGGTCAATTTCCGGCTGTCAGGGACCTTTCGCACTTCTCTCATCTCGTTCCCCGGGCGGCTCGTCCTCTTTCTCGTCCACTCAACGGTCGGAACTGCCTCGCGTACCTTTACATAACAAGTTACCCTGGCCGTTGGGTCGAGTGTGCGATGCTTGCACGCCACGGGGATGTACACCGGAGAGGGAGAGGCCGGAAGAGGGCACGAGCAGAACGAGCGAGACCGCGCGTGCATCATAGTTACGGCATCGGGTTGGGTCACTCTATGTTTGCTCGGCACTTTGTACGTCATCGCTCTCGTATTTACATCTCCACATAATTCGAAGAGCAAACGTACACGGGAGAGCGGTGCGCAGGGGGTGGGGGAGGGGGAGGGAGGGGGGGTTGAGGTTGAGGGTGTGGTGAATACGCGAGTGCCTATGCCGGTCCGACGCCTCTGGAACATGTACCTCCATACGGCTCTCGAGCACACACCACCATAGTTTCGTACACATTAGGTACATGCGTTTTCCCTTTGCCGGTCATGCTCGGCGGTCTGTTAATAGAAAACGCGAGGGGTTGACCAGAATGGGGAAGGCCCTGGTCGCTGTTCTCATCCGCCTTCACCCTTGCCATAGACATATCCATCGACGTCACTGAGAGGGCAACCCGAGTCCCGCACGGCACACATTACACATGCGCATCGGACATACACGTGTCAGTAACTGCGTGCGTATCGGATGGAACGGGGACACACGGTGGCGGCGGGGACCACGTTTGACCCCGGACAATCGTGCGGTCTCCCTAATTACTCCAACCACTCGCGTCATTTATGCATACTTCGCCTCCGCGACGGAAATCAAATATACGCCAAAGAGAATCGCGTAGATATAGTATATTGGATCTGGCGTTTTGTATAATCGATGTGTTGAGCGTATACGCTGTAATAAAAATATTGCTATTCTTTAAATGGATATCCAAGGGTCGAATTTTTAGACGTTAGTTTAAACTTAAGATCGCTCTTGGGATTGAACTTAAGATCGAAGCTTGGACCGAACTTCGTTGCATGCTTAAGATCTATATCTCAGTTTGAACTTGATTTCGCGGTTAAGTTTGGTCTTAAGATCGAACTCAAGTCTGAACTCAAATTCGTCTGTAAGTTCGAGCTTAAGGTGAAACTCGTATTACATTCGAATTTGAGTTCGGTCTTAAGTTCCAACTTAAGAATAAAATTTAAGCACCAGATCAAGTTTAAACTGAGGTTCAATCTTCAGTTCGATCTTAAGATAGATCTTAAACACGCAATGAAGTTCTGTTCAGACGGCGATTAAGTTCAAACTAACGTCTAAAAATTCGACCATAAATCCGCCCAGTGGACCCATTCCCAGACCCGAATCATTCTAAATTCCCCTAGGGGTTTTCCTTCCACGCCCTGATTATTCTAAATTCCCATAGGGACTTCCCTTCCGCCCGTGACAACGATTCCCCTATTGTACTATTCTGGTACTATCCTCTGGATCTCGCTGAGTTGTGAAAAATGCTGTGCACAACAGCGCTGTAGGGGAGAGCGGGACACATTTTTGGATCGGACAAGGTGGCAAAACTGGGCAGAAAAGCCTGATGTATCCGATAGGGCGAATTCGGACATCCAAAAATTATTGGAAAATGACGTTTCGCCCAAAAACCCCGTTTTGCCTTGTTACCCCATTTTGTCCCGCTCCACCCTACTATATTCGTGTGAAAAAATAATCATTTTTCGACCGGAAATACGTTACTTCTTGATTAATTCGGAAATCCCGATGGAACATACGCGGAATGCGCCCGGCAGTGCGTCTTGTACAATCTGAAGCGGCTTTCTCCGCTTCCCGTGCGCTACGGAACGAAGTTTCTCATCTATAATCAAGAGAAAGCAGTGTACATCGTGGAGTACAGGAGAGACCGTCGGTACGGCGGGGGAGTCGGGTGAACGAGGGTGCGGGGAGAGCGAAGAGGTGCAGCGGAGGTCGGCGAACGGGGTGCGAGACGGGTTGATCGAACGTTCGAGGACGAAAGAGGTGGTTAACCGAAGGTGATCGATGCAATCGTCCCCTCCACCTCCGCAGTCGCCTTTCCTACCCCACCCCTCTCGGGGCTTTACCGACAGTTTTCATTCTCACTTTCTCACACTATGTCCACCCTCTCGCGCCGGCCGCTTTGTGTCGTTGCGCAAATGACCCGAGCGAGGCTCGCAAGAGCTTTTATGTCTGTCCTGGCGTGAGCACGTTCACGTTCCGTAGGTATTTATACTGTTCACATGTCGATGATCCGAAGCACGGAGGATGATGCCACAAGATCCTCAGTTTAAGTGAATTTAATCATGAATTTTTATAACGGCTGTTTAGCATTACCAGTCTTGAATCGAACTCTTTTAGCAATAGACTCACGCTATAAAGTTACAGTAGCTTTACATTTAGGCGAAAGCACATTCACGTACCATAGGTATTTATATCGTGCACACATCGATGAACCGAAGCCCGAAAGATGACGCCATAAGATCGTCATTTTAGTCATTTGATCGTACATTTTTATTACGGCTATCTAGTATTATCAGTCTTGAATCGAACTCTTTTAGCAATAGACTCACGCTGTAAAGTTACAGTAGCTTTACATTTAGGCGAACGCACATTCACGTTCCATACGTATGTATATCGTGCACACGTCGATGAACCGAAGCCCGAAAGATGACGCCATAAGATCGTCATTTTAAAGTCATTTGATCGTACATTTTTATTACGGCTATCTAGTATTATCAGTCTTGAATCGAACTCTTTTAGCAATAGACTCTCACCATAACGTTACAGTAGCTCCACATTTAGGCGAAAGCACGTTCACGTTCCATAGGTATTTAAACCGTTCACACGTCGATGAACCGAAGCCCGAAAGATGACGCCATAAGACCGCCATTTTTTAAATTATTTAATCATACATTTTTATGATTGCTATTTAGCATGACCGGTCTTGAATGGAACTCTATTAGCAATAGAAACATGCTACAACGTTACAGTAAGCTTATAGTAGACGCCACAACATTGTATCCTTAGAAGACCGTCATACTAACGACATCTGATCATGAATTTTAATGAAGGCCATTTAGCATTACCAATGTTGAATCGAACTCCTTTAGCAATAGACTCATGCTATAACCTTATAGTAGCTTTACATTTCGGCGAAAGCACGTTCACTTTCCATAGGGATTTACACCATTCACACGTCGATGAACCGAAGCCTGAAAGATTACGCTACAAGACCGTCATTTTGACGTCATCTGATCATGAATTTTCATGACGGCTATTTAGCATTACCAGTCTTGAATCGAACTCTGTTGGCAATAGAAAAATGCTACAACGTTATAGTAAGCAAGTAACGTTATAGTGGATGCCACAACATCGTTGTATCCTCAGAAGGCCGTCATTTTGACGTCATCTGATCATGAATTTTAGTGACGGACATTAGCATTACCAATATTGAGTCGAATTCTTTCAGCAATAAACACACGCTATAACATTGTAGTAAACCTATAGTGGATGCCAGAACATCGTTGAATCCTCCACCGTAACACGCCTGATGGATGACGCGGCGTATATGTTTATAGGCTTCTGTATAAGGTGCTCTTTTCTATGAAAAATAATGCTTTTCAGAAAGAGCAACGAAACCAATACAACGCAACAAAGTCCGGAAACCACGTTGTATTCTTCAATGTAACACACCTGATGGATAACGCGATATATTGCGTGACTAAAATCATAAGGGCGTGTCTTCTGTACATAAGCATATGCAATACGCCCTTCTGGTTTTAGTCACGCGATATATGTATATATGATATATATAACGCCATGTATATGTTTATGGATTCCTGCATAACAAGGTATTTCCTTTGTGAAATAATGCTTTTCAGAAAGCGCAAAGAAACTTATGCAATGCAAAAAAAAGTCCGAACACTGTTATGTGATCCCATAACCTCTTCGCGCATTCGCCATACGACATATGAGTCAGAGCTGGGAGAACCGTTGCAACTTTGCCACGTTTCAAACTTCACCGCTATGGATTCCTGACTGTGCGTCATCGAACAGTGTTACGACCGCCAGCCTCGCTGGCAACGCGAGGCGAAAAATTACGATGAAAAACTGGAAGGAAAGCAAGAGCTGAAAGAGTGGTACAGGGCACGACCAGATAAGTCGGAACCTCGAGGACGAAGCCAATTTCAGACATGATCAGATATTTTGGATGTCACACCTTTTTTTATTATTTTATTTAATGTCGCATGAACTACCAAGGTTATTAGCGACGAGTGTACAATGCGGACAGGTTACATTTGTTTACATATAAAATGAAGATTGTGTAAATGAGCGAGGGTGTTGCAAGGCGTCGATATTTGTCACATTTGATGGTAAGGTTTTCCACTTATGTTACAGATATCGATACAATTGTATCTTCTTGCAGTATTAAAACACTTTTGGGAGCACTTTAATGTTATTTAGGCAGTCATCGATTGAGCTCGGGATACCCAATCTAGAACGGATTGTACGGTATGATGCCACACCGCCTGCCCAACAATCCGACCACGCCGCTTGTCCATACAAAATCCTTATCCGAACATTACCTGCACCCAGAAAAAAAATTTATTTGACGGCCACAGTTTATTTGATTCAAGTAAAATATTTATTTGATTTAAATAATTATTTATTTCATTTAAGTAACTATTTACTTAATTTAAATGAATATTTATTTAAATCAAATAAATATTTTACTTGAACCAAATAAACGATGACCGTCAAATAAATTTTTTTCTGAGTGTGGGCCCGATGCGACGGTCTAAAATTTCTACCGGATGGCTCGGTTGGAAATACCTGGATTGAAAGTACGCGGTCCGCTACTGTAGGGAAATGTGAACTATAGAAGTGCGAGTCTCGAGGAAGATCCGCGCTTTCACCGGAACTGGCAGGTAGACCGACATGATCTCAATATTTTGTAATAAATTACCAAGTTTTCCGGGGTTTCGTGGCCGAGGACGCCGGACGAGATGGATGGCGAAGGGAGTGAGGGCGAATAAGCGAGGAAACTGGCGCGGGCTTCTTCGGGCCGAACTAATCTCGGTAAGAGCAAAGTACGACCGGCAAAACTTCGACGTTGAAACTGTTTAGCGTATTATATCTCGGTGATAGTCTCCGGGCACAACCGCTTTGGCTTTAATCCATGGGATAAGACGCTGAGACTGTTTCGCTGCCCTTTCCGTTCGCTTCCGCTCTCGCGACGGTCGCCTCAACCGATCGGGGATGAGTGGAGAGTCTCATCGTTTATTTATATACGCTCTCCTTCTTTGTCTATAGTTTTTCCTTTATCCTCATTTCAATGAGTTCAACTTTGTCATTCTTGCTGCAAGCGCCGGCTGGAAAGGCGTTCGATATTTACCCATCGTTCCTAAAAAAAAAATATCGTTGATCCGATTAAATCGATGATCCAGCTCTGCAAAGACGTATACACGATGCTCAGCCAATAAGCCTTTGTGGAATAAAACCATCGACATAATTGGAAGCAATTCAACCCCGAAAAACCGCACATATGGTGTTAGTTGATCCGAATCGGTTCATCAAAATCTTAATTTTCTATTTTTTTTATTTAACACCTGGAACATTTACTGTATCGTTCTGGTACCTAAGTAGGCATGTTGCGTACATTCTGGCGTTTCGATTTCACTACAATTAAACTGAAAAATTATAATTTTTGGCGGAGCGGCGCAGCGATGAAGACGTCGGGACCGCCAGATTCATGTGCTGACTTCTTAAATTCCTACGATCGAAAAATAAAAGTATGGAACACACTGAGGTAAAAAAGTATATATATTAGATAAGAGCCGGTGAGCTAGGAAATTTTATGTATTGCCACTAACGTATTGGATCATCATCGGAGAACAGGAAGAGCCGCGGAGATGTCGGAGGTGGGCAAAAGTGCCCGGGGATCTTGATGATGTCAGGGAAATCTTGGGGTTCGCCTTATGTCCGCGGTGTGCGAGATCGTGGCGGCGTTTCGTCGTAAAATAGCGGGGTGACGTATATATATGACAGTAGCGAGAATACGTGCGGTTACGGCCGAAGCTTGAACGCGGGAAGAAAGACGCTTTTAACGAACCTGATCCGTCCCACGATCCTAGCCTCGCACTCATCGTTTTACTGCCTTCCGGCCCGTGGACGTGGACGCTTCGTAAGCGGATAACGACGGTGCGGGAATAAAGCGTGCAAATGATCGAACCAGTTTTCCAAGCGTGTTGACGTAAGTCGCGCTGATCGTTATGAATATATCGCGGTTGCAAAAACCTCCACGGCATACGAGGGTTTGCAATTTGACAGAAAAGAACATTCGCCAACTTATATTTTATATGTTAGGAGATGGTACTATATTTACATATATGAAAAATATAATTTTAAGATGGAAAAAAAAATTGTTTAGGTAGGTCAATGGAGCAACACGATATTTGAGGAAATTCGACTTTCTCCAATTCCCCAATTGAACATCGTTCAATGACAAAATTATGTATCGCGAATAGAAAAACATCTGCGGCAAACGTGGGTTTGCCATTCGATATCGATATCGATATATTCAATATCGATATCGTCGATATTGACATCTTTGATATCAGGCACCAATTACCATCAATGTACAAGGTTCCAATGAGCATTAAATAGGATTTTCCACACATGAACCTCATCGTTTTTTTAATAAGCATAAGACTGACATGCGGCAAGTTTGATTTCATTAAAGAACAGGCGGTGAAACCCGAAAGTCAAGAAAGTGGGCAAATATCGCATTGTGTTAAACATCATCTGGGGTGATTTTCCCCCATACATGAGTTCCAGGCTGAAAAAACAACAAAAACACGTCAGAAAGGTCAATGCACCGAGCCGAACTTCGAGTAAATTCGTCTTACTTCAATTTCCCAATAGAAAATATCCCCGACGATAAACGTACCAAGTAATCCGGTCGATCTCTCGACCGAAAGTTGAAAATTTCCAAATGCATTTAGAGTTCGCCGGTCTGCGTAGCCGGGCGCTCGTAGTTGGTGAATCATGTGCCCGTGTGATTCGGCGCTCGCTCGCAACTAGTTTGGGCAACTATGTTGCCGCCGCTACCGAATGGGATGGTATGACCGACGTTAGTTATGGTACCAATTCGTTGTTTTGGCCCGCACCAGTACGAACCGAGAGGAAGAGAGAGAGAGAGTTAAATGCATCTCCGGCAACAGCCAGCAGCGGGATCCGCAGTCCCTACGCGCGCAATACGTGACTTAATCGATGCGCCCGAGCGTGACTCGTTTTTATCTCTCGCAAGCTCTCTCGCGCCCGAGTAAAAAGTGAACGCGCGTGACTGCTCGTATAGCCGGTCGCGCTCGGTGCTGGTGCGGCGCACCGAGCTTTTGTCCACGGTTCGATGTATATACAGCCGCGGCAAGGTTCTCTCGTGCCAGAGTGCAAAACCAATGTGGTACACGGACCCGCTTCTGGATATATCCAAGGGATGGCAATTACAGTTTCCGTTGCGCTTTCACTGCTGTTACTGATAAATACCACGCCGCTCGTGTGTACATACATCGAGCATACGACGCCGAAGCCGTGCAAACGTTCTTTCACTTTCAATTTATATAACGTCGTATTCCCGTCTTTTTTTCCACTTTTTGCACCTTTTTTTTTTAGGAAAACTCGCCGTTTTAACGCTTCTACACCGAATTGGAATATACAGCGTAGCCGGCACAGCGAACAACTCGCGGGGAATGGTGCGGAGAACAAAGTAGACGAAATTAATCGCGTGGAACCCCCATCACTTTACCGAGATGCGTATATATACATGTATATATATATATATACATGTTTTTTTTTGCTCTATTCCGAATCGTGCCGCTACTGTTGAGCCCGTGTATACGAAAGGCCGAAGCTGTCGTGGTAGTCGTGCGGGGTTTATCGGTCCACGTGATTTTTCATTGCCCGCGTTGAGAAATAGCTGCGTTACTGCCGGGAGCCTCGTTCATCCCTTTCGCTCGCTACACCACGCTCTCTTTTATTTTATTTTATTTTATTTTATTTTGCCCCTTCCTTGCGGAGCTTCCGACGCGACTGCCGCGCTCGCGAGACTCGATATTCTAGTGCTTTTCCGTTTGTAAATTGACTTGACTAAACTTGCGTTGCGGCTAAATTGTCTTTAGCTCTGGATGAGCTCTTCGAGATTTTAAGGAATTTAAAAAAAAAAAATTAAATCAGTGTTTCTTTTAGCGGCACAGCGCTGGCTCCTTGTTGAGAAATAGCTGCGTTACTGCCGAGCCCCTGTTCATCCCTTTCTCTCAACCGCTACACAGTAAAAAAAGTTTTTACTTTTTACAACAACTTATTGTCAATAAACGTAGGCAATTTTTATTTTATTTTTTTCTAGATTTAGAAACAAAAGTACAAACTAAAATTGTCAATGACACGGGAAATAAGAGGACAAATTCATATACTCAAATAACTAACAAACGAATTTTAGCTTATTTAACAAAATTATTTTTACGAAATTTCGCATTCCAATTTTGCCGAATTATTTTTTAATTATTTTTTACTGTTTACACCCCACTTTTTATTGTATTATATATATATATATATTTGTTATTTTACCCTTTCCTTGCGGCCCTTCCGATGCGACTGCCGCGCTCGCGAAACAGACTCGAAATTCTGGAGCTTTTCCGTTTGTAAATTGACTTGACGAAACTCGCATTGCGGCAAAATTATCTTTAACTCTGGACGAACTATTCGTGATTTTACTGTAAATACAAAAACAAAAATAAGGATTTCTTTTCTCGAGCAAGATAGACGAACCGCACAAGCTGCTGTAATCTCGAGGAAAGTTAGCGCCTCGTCTCGTCGGATTCCTGGCGCGACCGCTCGCGGATTTGTATCGCGGGTCCCTTTCATCGGGGGAGGATCGGAGCGAAGCGGCAACGCGGAACACGAATCTCGGTTTACGTCTTCCGGTCTATCCATCCAATCTCTCCTTTCTCCTCGTTCGGGTTCCCGGCGAGGATAGACGCACGAGGATCAAAGCCGCTCCCCGGTGAGACGGAGGAAAAAAAGAGGTACTCGAGGCGGAGATGAGCAGCAGGGAGCCGGAAAGAATGTGAGGGAAAAAAAAGAAACAGGTGAGTGGCGGACGAAGAGGCAAGGCTATATGAGCGGCGCGGAGAAGAGAAGGTATAAAAAAAAATCGAAATAGAATGAAGAAGAGATACGCTTGAGGCATGCTTGGCTGATTCGCTCGGCGCGCGCTATCACCTTCGACTCGGAGAAGACCCGGACAGACAAGATGCTCCGGTATCGCGAAAGCCGGTAGTTTCGCTCGCGTTTGCTGGTTTTTGGCCATTGGCCTGGGCGAGCAACCCGCGGAGCATGTCGGCGATAGAGGAGAGCAGGGCGAAATGGCATAGCGGGGCAAAACGGGATAACGAGGCAAAATGCAATTTTCCGATAATCTTTGGATGGTGACGATGAAAAGTTTAACATTTTTTAAACTGACATTTTGTTGTTGTAACCAACTCTAGAAACTTTAAACTAAAGGAATTCACTCGGAACTTTCGATACTTTCGATGCATGATTTAATTGTAGCTCTATAAATAAGTATTTGTGATCGGCCGTCTCACCCGGACTCTACGGGTGACATGGCCACAGTAATAATGGTAGTCAATTGGACCTAGAGAAGCATCGGGATCGCGCAAAACATGTCGTACTATATTTTATGTTGCCTAAATAAATTACAGAAAGACAGTAATTCCCTCTGTCAAATGTTTTAGGTGCCAAACTAAAAAGAAAATGGTTTCGCTGGCCACACCACGTGGTCATCTTGGCCGCAATATTCGGGTAATATGGCCAGTACTGACATGGCCATACCCCCCGAAAAATTCACCCATTTTCTCGGAAAAATAGCCGCTGCTTAAATGTAGGGAAGGCATTTTTTAAATAGGATTGCTACGCGCCAATCTCTTCTTGAATGATCCAACTATAGTGTGCAATCTTGATTTACTCCCAAAATTATAATTTAACGTATTTCAAGAGCGCTTGAAATATAGCTCGAGGGATTTTTGGCTACGTCAAAAAAGGGATTCACCGCTCGTACCGACCCTTGCACGTACAATCTTGAAATTGTTTGTGCAATCGAATTGTATCCACATACAATAAAAACTGTGCAAGCGGCGGCGCCATTCATTTGTTACGTTAAAAGACATCTCACCCTTTACCATTTACCCAATCGTTGGGACAAAACGGGTCATTCCAAAATTATTGGAAAATTGAGTTTTGCTCTCAGCGTCCCGTTTCGCCCCACCGTCCCATTTTGCCCCGCTCTCCTTCACCGGAGATAAGGGTGTGCCAATGACTGGTCGTCTCTCGCGGCCCGAGCGGCCGATGACTGTGACGCCAATCTCGGTCGCTCTTCCGGCGTCTCTTCCAAAGGACTCGGCCGTCTCACGAGCAAAGCGCAACCGGTCGTCTTGATGAGACGCAAGCGGTTGTGCCGTCGCTGTGTCGCTCCGAAGATGGGAATAAGAGAGGCTAGACTTTCTCTGAGCGTGAAATGAGATTCGTTCCACGGCGAGGGTTCTCCTCGGCGGGAGGATATAACGAAAGTGTATAAGTATAGCTACGGTGTATCCGGCAGGCGTCGGATGGCCCGCGGGTTTGCAGCTCGTTTGCAAACCGTAGATACGCCTCGTGGCTACGAATAGGCAGTTCGTTTCGAGCTGCTACGGCACCTCACTTTCTTCCTTTGTACCCGGCGCGATGGCGGAGGTTCCTGTATTCCCGCGTCTCGTGGTTGGGTAGATTCAATCAATTTTATTTTCTTTTTTTTTTTGGTACTTACCAATCTCCAAATACTTCTGATGAACCGGGTCGTAGGCTTCCCATGTGAGACTGCGGAATTTACTCTTCTCCTGACTTATCGGAAGCATCCCGTCGTTCTTCCGGTGGTGCTCGAAGCTGTTCGGATTTCTGTAACGAGCAAGGAGATGCATAAGGATCTTGTCACAAGTCGTATTTTGGTTCGTATTTTGGTATTTTTTTAGAATCGATGACAATTTTATTATAGGATTTTTATTATGGAGAATGTTTGGATGAACTTTTGACTGAGCGGTGACGATCAAGAGGATCGTTCGTCAAATTCAATTTTCGAAATGTGTCATTGTGTCATGTGTCAATTCTTACAATTCCATATGATATTGAAACAACGACGGCAAGATTGTCAAGGTGACGTGTTATCGTTTCAAGCCCGTATGGAATTATCAGAATTAAAAGTAGAATTGAAATAATAGTTTTTTCTTTGTCAGCCCGCAATCAAATTTTACTCGAGTCAATGATATTTTTTTTCAGTGCGCTAATTTTCGAAAAGGCCATTCAGTATCCTCTATTAAATCACTAAAATCTTAACATCAATTTCTTTCGGTGTCTCCCGTCTATTCCGTCCTGAAGGTCTCGAACCTCCGTGCAATTCTAATTATCCATTTCCCATAACAATTTCCGATATTGCGATGCACGTTTCGTCAGAAAACATCATCATTGATACGGGACAGATATTTCGGATAGTCGAGTCACGGCGCGCGGTAATTTCTCTCCTCTACGCCCGGTCCGGTTACACGGGTTGCAAAAGGTAGCGGGGTTGGCGAGGGTTGTCGGACTGCAGACGGCTACAGAGGCGACCGGTGAGGCCGGTTTGTACGCCGGGTTGTCGATATACCCTTCGTACTGTCGCAGTTCGGAGGTGCTGTAGAGGCCGGTCGACAGGCCGAGAGGTCGGCGGGTTCCTGCCCGATACGACGACGGACGCCGCTCCTGGCTGGTCAAGGAACGGCGAACTACCTCTCTCTCGCTGTTCGGTTACTTTGGCCACCGTCGTATAACGCACGTATACGTACTCGCGCCAAGTGTACAACGCCGCACTATGTATCGGTACGTGCAGAACAGCACGGACGTACGTCCCGGGCTCAGGAAGTAAGGTACAGGCCAGAAGCGTGTTTATGTTGGCCACGGGACATCCGTGACATCCTTTGAGCACGTGTCCGACACAGCCGATACTCCGGGTGCAAACCCTCCCGCTGTATAGAGCGCGGCGAACCGGTAGGGGAGTCGAGAGGCCGAGTCGAGGATTGAGCTAGGTGGACGTCGAGGTATGCATGAGGGAAGTCGGATCGATCGGAGAAATAGATCGGGAGCAAGAATTGCGTCGAATATACATTTTTTTTTATTTCATCGAAAATGTCTGGCATTGAATGTTCATATTTAAAACCTGACGAGAAGTGTTCATTGTCGATACTGGATTTATCAATAAATAAATCCAATATCGACAATGATCAATTTTCTAAAAATCGCAAATGCTCATCAATAGATGGGCAGTTGGGATTTTTAGAAAACTTATTTTTTAAATGTATTTTGGCCGTGTCGTTGAAATTGAAAAAAGTATGTGATGAGAAATCGCATGGTCGTGTTAACTTTTTTTTTTTGGTAAATAGTATGAATAAATGGCAAGGAGATATTGAGGGTGGTATAAAATTTGTCTCGAAGTCCCGAGAGTTCGTATGCTACGGAATATATATATAAAAAAAAAACAATATATATATAACATTTTTTTGCAACAGAAGTCTGGAAAATGGATATTATATTGAATATTAAAGAATGGAAAATGTATATTTAAAACCTGAACAGAAGTATTCATTATCGACATTTGATTAATTTATGCTGGACGTTTGGGGATTTTTAGAAAACTGATTTTTTTGGGTGTAATTTAGCCACGGTATCGTTTAAATTGGTAAAGGTGTTTCATAAGAAATGGCGAATTCGCATGTCAGCATTTTTTTTTGTTTGTTTTTTAAAGCCGAAAGCTTTTTTGACAAATAGTGGGAATAAATGGCACGGAGATGGATTGAGGGTGGTATAAAATTTTTCTCGAAGTTACGAGCGTACGTAAGCTATAGAATATAGATTTTTATTCCCGAGGTAGAAGAGAACATTGGAATACTTCTAGAGGACGACGTAAAATTCTGACGCTTTTTCTTTTATTTTTTTCATCGATAAGATAATATACACAGATGAGAGGTTCGTTGGAGGGTTCGTTCTCGTTCGAAATAAAAACTCGTAAGTTTTTCCTCGAAGTTTGCCTCGGTGTTTTCTTGAATTTCCTGCACTGTTCGCCACGGTAGACCGAGAAGAGAATGGGCGTTTAAAGTAGCTCCTGGTATCGTCCAAAGAGGTGGAAGTAACCACGGCGGAGTCTTTTCCGTCCCTCAACTCTTTCTTTTAGTTTGTTTCTTCGGCTTATTTTTTTTTCTTCTCATATTGTTCGCGAACCCCTTGTGCGCGAGCATCTTGGCAGAAAGCTGCCTAAAAGCTCAAGAGCGACGTGTATACTCGGTAACGACTTTTCCTTGCGGGCCTTTAACGTCGGCACGTATATACACGCCTATACACAGTTCATGCATTATGTATGACTCGCTGTATACGAAAAATGAAAACGTGGAGAGGCCTCGAAAACAGGATTTTCTTCTTTTTTTTACGTCTCTTTCATCGGTACATTAACTTAACGGTTTTACTATCAGCAGTAAAAAGACACGTACCAAGTATACATCTCTAATTATTTAAAAAAATATATATAATTAGACAAATCAGTCTTCCTCAAGCGTGAACTTCTCCAAACCACGGAGACATTTTCTCAATAAAAAAATTATAAAACTTAATGAACCCTTAACGTTGGCACGTGTATAGAAGTCTGTTTACACTTCATGCATAATGTATGCACTGAGAAAAAATTAGACAGTAAAAGCAACATTACTGACTTTTTACCATAAAAAATAGTTCCTAAGGAGAAGGTGCACATCTTATAGTTAGGACAATGACAAAAAATCATGGATGCAACCATAATGATAATTTAACCAATTGAACATATACTATCAGAAACAATCTACACCCAGAAAAAAAATTATTTGACGGCCACCGTTTATTAAGATTAAATAATATATTTATTTGATTTAAATAAATATTTATTGAAATCAAACAAATATTTTACTTGATCTTAATAAACGAGGCCGCCAAATAAATATTTTTTCTGGGTGTATATAAACGTTCGACCTGGGAACTATTCGTTATAGTAGGAAATACTATCCTTTTTCTCAGTGCGGCTCGCTGTATACGAAAAGTTAAAACATGGAGAGGCCTCGAAAACGCGTTTTGTTACACTTCTTACGTCGGTATGTTAACTTAATGGTTTCACTATCTACAGTAAAGCGACATGTATCAAATATTCATCTCCTTAAATTATTAAAAAAAACTATAATCGCACGAATCAGAATTCCTCAAGCTTGAACTGCTCAAAACGACAATAGCAACTTTTGTAATTAAAAGATTGGTAAACTTCCTAGCAGTCATACGAATTTTGTTTCGAATAGGATGGCTCAGAGGCGGGCTGCTGAGTTAATTTTGGAACAGGGAGGAAATTGATCGGCACGACGTTTGACCGTCGGCCGGATTTGTGCCTTTGATTAATTATAGCGAGGTCGTGGCCGACCCCAGCAGTTCGGACGAACGCTGGACCGCTGGTGCGTCTTACGTAGGCACGATTACGCGAGATACGAACCAGGTCGGGACCAAACGTCACGATTGTGTCGCTGGTAGACAAATCAGTAGCGTCCAATCAGTCAAGCAGGGTCAGTATCGGTCTTTAGCGATTACTCGTTTTCTCCATTCACCCGTATCACTCGCCGCATCGACCCAGGTGGGATTCTGCATAACAGGTAAAGCGGCTCATCGCTGGCTCTGCAGCGGCTGCCGTGCGTCAAAACAACATATAGGTACTTGTTCGGCCAGTGTGGATACCCAGAGCGAAGTCGACGGTCACTTCCGGTTTGAAAATCTCAATTGTAAACCGGAAGTGACGTCATACGTTAAAATATAACTTTCGGTTGGAAAATTTCAATTGTAAACCGGAAGTGAGGCAACACAGGAGAAAGTGACTTTCGGTTTGAAAATCTCTGTTTTCAACCGGAAGTGACTTTACGCGTTTGGAAATCTCCGTTTTCAACCGGAAGTGACTTTACACGTTTGAAAATCTCCGTTTTCTACCGGAAGTGACGTCACACGGAAAAACGTGCCCTCCGCTTTGAAAATCTCAATTGTAAACCGGAAGTGACGTCACACGGGAAAAGGTGACTTCCGGTTTGAAAATCTTGATTTCTGACCGGACGTGACGTCACAACGGAATGTTTGAAGTCACTTCCGGTCAAAGGTGAGATTTTCAAAGGGTGACGTTGCAGAACAAATCAGTTATCTTTTTTCATTTCTGCCGCCACCTGCGAATCGCATGCTGGGTGAGGAAATGTATTTCCTCATTAAGAGCTTAAATTTTTATTTATCGTGGATCACCGCGTGAATCGAGATAATTGCGGATGTTATGCACGGCGTATAATCAAGTTCGAACGATGGAGAATCAGTGTTACGAGCCCGAGTGCTTCAGAAACCGTAGAGCGTAGAGGCACGCTCGTCAAACTTTGTACAGGGATGACTCCGGCGCGTGACGGCTCGCCGCGCCCGCGGAGCCTGTGATAATCACAGATTGTTTTGGGTCGCCGTCCCGCGATGCACGTACGCGATTCCATCGTGACACGTAACAGTGTCAACGGCGTAACGACTGACGTGACAGCCTCAGAATAATCCCCGCTGCGCGCCAGCCTTCCAGACGCGCGGCGAACTTTGACGAGATGAAATTTCAGGAACGGAACGTTAGGCGCATAATGCGATACGAAGCCTATTCACCAATGTCGGGGTAGCAGCTGTTCCCCGTATTAAACTGTACACGAAATGACTGTACCGGACATTTTCACAAGGAATTGCCGCAAAAAATGGCACATCTTCGAAACTGTCGATAGGCACGACGATTGGCTGTTAGTCGGACCTCGACTAATGTCCAGCATTGGCCAAATCGTCGTTTGATAAACCACTGTAAAAAGAATTGGTTTAATGTACCGGACGGACCGTTTTTATGCAAAAACTGGTACGTTAAATTTAATGTACAATTGTGATGAAAAATTAAGATACTTTTTCATTTAAATTGAAGAGAGTGTGGGGTCTGTTTGTATAAGGTTAGTACCCATTTGTACCACCGAGATATTCGTTTTGTGCCTTAAGGACATTTGAAACGACTCAGTCGGTAACCAAAATCTGTAATGAATGCGATTCAGAGACGGTAGACTTGTCGGGAAAAAGCAAAGCATTAGCGG
>JAPYZC010001916.1:0-16872 GCA_030522665.1 Ichneumoninae sp. A BG-2022a | reverse complement strand
GGCGTAGGGGGGGGTGGGGGGGGGGGGGGGTGGGGGGGTTAGGGAGAAGTGACGAAATCAACGATAGAGTCTCGCAAGCTGTCTCGAATCGAAAAGCAGAAAAAATATGTGTATATCCTGTCGAAAATAACATCGCGACGTAAGAATAGAAATAGAAACAAAAACCTTCTCGTTCAGTCGTCGAAATATCGTCGAGCCATATGCACGATAATCCTACGACGGCGATTGAGCACGGAGCGATTCGAGATAACACAAAAATAAACAACCAGCCGTTTCGTACGAGAAAGTGGCTCGTTCATTTCGACGTGAAACAAAAAGGTATAACGAATACGTATCTGCCGTGCGATTGTCGCGGGCGGAATCGTCGACGAAACTAATGAGAAAGAAGAAAAACAAACGACAACAATTGCACTTGTTCGTTCGACGATTTACCTGTTGGTCTCCTTTCCCGCAAGAATACTCGAATTCTTCCCGAATACGAACGGCGAAAGGGTTAAAGAAACGACGATCGTAGCGATATTCTCTCGTGTAAACGTCACTTCGCTGCACGAGAGAGTTGACGACGCGACTTCGGGTCGGAGCTCTCAGCGCTGAGCGTTTATATGCCCAGTCGAGAAAGCAGCAAAAAAAAGAACGAAAAAATTGCATCATTTACCCCGAGAATTCTTCCTTATCGTGCGGTCGCTGTATTATCAATCGCGGTCGACGATACCTCTTTCCATCGAATTTTTCGCTTCGGCTCCCAAGCTGTCGTTTCGTCGTTCCTCACCGTCGAACCCGTAAAAATATAAACGACGTCGTGAATCTCGAAGCGTCACACTGTTCTGTGGAACGAACAGTGTGACTATAACGTAATCTTCGCGTTTTAAGTTGTATTTTGCGATTTTAAATAGCGTGCGTTTTCAGTTCGTTCTAGAGAACGAACGTGTGTGTTTCATCTTCGACAAAAGAAAACAGTGTCTCGACACGGCCGTCAGTGAATTTCGCGAAGTCACGGGATTGCGATCTTCGAAAAATTAGGTACTTTCTTCAGCCCCGGGGAGAGAGATTATTGCTCTCGCCGCGACGTTTGATAAATCTGTCAATTCGATCACCCCTCCCCTCCACCCGGTGGCCGAGTCGTTTCTGTAAGTGAGTCGCGGCAACACCGTTCATTGTTTTGTAACCTGAAAAGAAAAACACGAAGTTTTGACGTTTGCTATAAACAGTGTCTCGTCGCGAGCGTTAATCAGGTAAGCTTTCGTGACGATGGGCCAAACCCGTTATCCACCTGTTAGTCGGTAGATTCGGTTGCTCCAATTCGCGATTATCGTCAACGGCAACGAATATTTTTTTTTTTTTCGTTAACGATAGAAACAAGTTTATTGAGGAGAATTGTTGATAGAAAATATCTAGCGTTTTTTTTCTTATTTATTCGCGCCACTTCGTTTCGACTCGGTCACCGAGCTCTCAGTTAGGCCCGACAATTAATTCACTCCAATTAATTTACACGGCTATCGTCAATTACAGTTACCCTTGGCTGGTTCAACTGTACAGCTGGCGATGGATAGATATCGTGTTCTGTAATCGAGCGTTAAAATTGGAGTGACAATTTTTTCGTTTTTTTTTGTTTTTGCAGATCCGCACACTGCATGAACGGAAGCGACAAAGAAAATGTAATGCGCCTGTTAAACAGCGTAGCCTCATGGCTAAGATACGTCACTCCGCTTTACCCAACAATCTGTCAAACCAGTCTATTTCTGCCCTACGAATATCCAAGGTAGGTGTAAGTTTGAAAAGTATTTGATTGTTATTTTGTGATTTTTGTTGATTTATTATGAAAAAGATTATATTCCTTTTACCGTTTATCTCTGTTATTTCTTGTGTGAAAGCCTGTTCCTGGCACATTGTTTCACATAGATTCGACAACATTTTATGTCCGATTCAAGGCTTTGCCGTAACTTTGTTACCTTCGGTTCCTATTATCCAACCCAGGATCAAGAATCATCAAGCTAAAAAGCTCCAAAATGAGTGACATTGATATTTATGAACAGTGTCATAAAATGGAGAAATATATATCATAATTATTTTATGATATAAAATGTATATCGTAAAATAATTGACATTTTTTAAATATTTTATTTATAAACATTTATTTTTTGAATTTTGATAAATATTGTGAGATTTTTATTTTTATTAATCAAGCTAAAAATGTGTAGAATTGAAAACAGGCATTGAGTTTGTTGGAAATTGATAAAGGAGTTCAAATGCTATGAAATATAAATTTTTTTGTGATGAGCTTAAAAAAGAAATCACTGAAATCGCTTGAAGTAGAGGAGAAGCCCATTTATGTAATGGTATAAATAATTGGTAGAATAAAATAAAATATTCATAAACTAAAGAGCCACAACTTTGAATGAATTTAGTGTAACATTACTCATTTCTCTCAAAATGACTGTTATAGCTCGAAATTTTACTCCTTTTGAAAAAAAACTTGATAACCGATTCATAAATTAACGTTTGAACGTGAATACTATTCAACTCAACTTGCACGCCAATTTCTTGATCAAAGTTTCCTCCACGAAGAAACCAACAGATGGCTGTACGCAAAATGCAAAACGAAGAAAAATTGTGAGGAAGCAATGTGGAAATTCCTAACAAGCAGGATTTTTTTGTTATTGTGTGTGCTAAGAAAAATTCTGTTGCAATTGGTACTAACATTCCCAGTGGTCGTCTGTTACCCAGTGACATGAGCCAAGGAGACAAGCAAGGTCATAAGGAACGCAAGGAACACCGGGAGAAATGTAGGGCGTACCGGAAATACTCAGAATTGACGCCACCGAGCGTCCAGAGCTGCTATGACAATTATGGGTTTGTTGGTTTTAAATTGATCTTGTTGCTCGAAGCATGATATGTCGGATTTTATTTAATTTTCTTTTCCAGTACGATTGTCTATAGGAAGATAGAGAGAAATAGCGACATTGACGGCTTTTAATTTTCGTCGTTGATTTTATCGACCGCAGTCTTATGGATGTGACGTGGTGTGTTTTGTAGAAATTCAGTAGCAAGCAAATCTAATTCACTACCAGGGCGATGCAACAGCAACTCACAAGTATCCGGGGCGACCGTAGCGACCAATATACAGGCCGAGGATCTCGCTACTCAACTCACACTATTGGATCTCAGCACGTTTAAGGGCATAAGGCCCGAGGAGCTCTCCAGCTGCTCGTGGAACAAGAAAAACAAACTTCTCGTCGCGCCGAACGTCGTCGCGTTCACCAGACGATTCAATCATGTGAGTTTCAGCGATGAATTTTGGGACAACATCGAGAAAAATTGGAAGAGAATTGGTCGTGCTGTTTTCGAGATATTTGGGGTATTGATTTTGAAAACCATGTTTCGGGACATAATTGAGCTCAAAGTTTGGCATACGGATGACGGAGCGAGCTGTATAGCCGCATCACGAAAAAAACCTACTTAGTTATCTACAATTAATAGTTGATAAAATAGATCATTGATGAATAATAATATATATAAAATTGGCTTTTCACATCGATCATTTGGTACTTCGTAGGTGAGTTTCTGGACGGTGCAGGAGATTCTGAACTCTCCGACACCGAAGCAGCGTGCCGAGACACTGGGCCATTTCGTTCGCGTGGCGAAGAAATTGTACGATTTGAACAACCTTCACTCGTTGTTCGCCATAATATCGGGCCTTCAGAGCGCATCGATATACAGATTGAACAAAACATGGGCGTGTCTGTCGAAGAAGGACAGAGCGACGTTCGACAAGCTCGCCGAGGTATTCAGCGACAAGAACAACTGGACGAATCTCAGGGAACACATGGATACCCTCAAACTGCCATGCATTCCATATCTCGGCTTGTTTCTCACCGATCTCGTCTACATCGATATGGCTCATCCCGCTTCGAAGGTGAGACAAAATCGCGCAGAGCCCCATTTTTCGCTGAGTCTAAATTATTCTCGCGTTACAGAACAGCGACAATCATCAGAGAACACTGAAAATGAACAGCGTTCTCACGAGAGTCACGGTTTTTCAAGCCAGCGAATATCCCGGAATTGTCCCGCTACCGGATGTTCAAAGATATCTGAACAGTGTCCGGTACATCGAGGAGCTGCAAAAGTTTCTGGAGGATGATCATTTCAAGTGAGGATGCGCCATCATATTATCTGCTTCAGTCTTATCAGCTTAAAAAAATAGCTGCTTCGTCACTTCGCTGTTTCCGTGATGAAACATTTATTCGAGATTTTGCGTCATAGTGCTCAGAATGTTTCAATCCGTTGGGAAATCTTATATAGAAAAAAAAATCAATATACTTCGTTATCGAGACAGCTCTACGCGAATTAAATTTACAGCCTTTCGTACTATTGCCATTATCAAAATAAATTATTTAGAATGCGGAGAAGTGCAACAATAAAAAAAAATGATTAACGAATAATTATCGTTTTGCACAGGTTATCGATGAAGCTCGAGCCAAATTCTCCGGTCGCTTCGTCGAGCAGCAGCAAAGAGTCCGTAGGTGACGTTGTAACAGGTGTGGCAGCGCTGTCGCTCTCACCCGCTCGTGGATGCGCCGGCTCGCTTCGATTGCACGCTGCATCGGCAGCGAACAAATTCGTTCCAGGGCATCGCAAATGCCGAAGTTTGGGAACCAAGTGAGTATTGGGTTATATTTTTTTTTTTTGCGAAATCCATGGTGGAGGGAGATTGCGTTTTCGCGAGAGTAAACCGTGGACAGCCTCGGATATTAATACCATTACACGGGAATAAGTTACTCGTTCATGATTATACTATTGTGTATATGGTGGGTCCGTCAGATTCCGTAGCACGAGTCTTCCACGCAACTTCCATAAGCAGGGCGGACGATACGGTTCTAGCTTGGCGAATTCTGGGTGAGTTCCGGGGTCTTGAGTAGCAGGATTGTTATATCGAAAATATCAATTAGCTTGTGAGATAGTCACATCGTGATTTGTTTTTCGAGTCTCTTGCATGCGAAGATTCATCGTTTACCTTATCGCAGGATTATTCTTATTATTATCATCATCATTTTTTTTATAGCTGAATGATATATTCCGTTTGCCCGGATGGTACCTTGAACTTTATGATACGCCGATAAACTCGTCGTCCTTGATAGAAGGCTGCGAATATGAATGAAATACTTTTTTTTAATGCCTGCTTCTTCTCGGTTCACTTGTGGATTATTATTATTTTTATATTCCTAGCATGTACCACTTGAATCGAGCTGCGAATGCCGAGTGGATCGACGAGGCGTCATCGTCCTCGCGTTATCGTCATTGATTAATTTCTTATTTTTCATAGCGTTGCCTTGAATGTGTATCGTCGGAACCTCTAGGAGATCCAGTGTGCCGCTGTTATATCTCGCCGACGTTTTCTTTTTAGTATACTTAATCGCAGTGCATGCGCAATGATTTACAGACGAACGAGTATCCATTGCACGTTATCGTTAACGGGGATCTAACTCGTTCCCATATTGTTGGTAGAACGTTGGAAAGGCGCTTGTAGTACACGACCGATACGCCCTTGTGGCATTGGCACCTAGGAACCTGGTGCTTCGTATAAGCAGCAACTTTTTCTAGTTAAAAAATAAAAATTAAACCTTGGAACAAAGGTTTGCAAAAAAAAAAAATAAAAATAAAAAAACAAGGAGAAGTATATATCACTCGAGTATATTATTTAAATGCGAAATTGTTTTTGTAAAAGGTGGAGAAGATTTTAACAAGATAGAACTTTAATGAAATGGTAGAGTTACCATATGCAATCGAAAAACAAAGACTCAGACGTCGCAAGCGACGTAGAATTTTTTTCTGGAGAAACTGATCTATTCTATGACTACGTCATGAAGAGGTTGCAATATTTGATGCAGCGGTTTCGAAGGATACTAACGAGACGGTAGGGATACGTTTTCAAGGTGTAAACAACATACTGTGAAACTTCTGAATAGCCTCGACCATTCGATAGTCTTTCCTTTAGCACTATACTTTACATTTCTGTGTCTCTTTTCCATTCCTCTGTTGGTCACTCAAATCGGCGTTTTGCGGAGAAACCCCGTGCTTAGGGCATTCGTTATATTTTGCTTAAAAAAATGGTAAACATTTTTTGTGAGGACGTACTAAGTCTAGGAGGATGTTCTGCAAATGCTGTAATTTCTTTAGTGAACAATTTAAAAGTCACAGTCTTTTCGGTTAGTAGATAAACTACTGTGCTTTAAACCGGTCAAACATCGATGCTAAATTGGGCTTGACGGAAAAAATAATAATAAATATGAAAAATAATACAAAAAATCTGTAGTTAAGGCTCGCGGCTTTTCGATCTATTGAAGAGACAAATAAAAAAGATTCGCGTGAGTTAGGTCTCCTTGGCGCATAATATCTGATGCCTGTCGTCGTAGGTGAATCGATCGTTATTTTATGAGCCTTGCAATTTTTCCAGTATATTCGGTAAGGCAGGAGCAGCTGCTCTGGAAACCGGACAGGTAACCGTGCGGCATCTCCTCGACGATTCCGTCCTCGAAGAGCCGAATTTGGCGTCGCAAATCGTCGATCTAGACGAAAACTCACCGGGAACGCCCACGGATGCCTTGAACGACGATTGCAGTCTACTCTCCAGAACAAGGTATGCGCGAGAATAATAATTTTATATTGACAACTTCGCCAGTTGTGTTTATTCCTAGTAATTACTGAATCAACACTTCTCGGTTTTTTTAGTACCCTTCCGATATTGCCGTGCGAGCTCGAAGGTAGCATGGAACCTCGATGTAGCATGCAAGGCTCACTGCGTCGCAAGGTAATTCTTCGTGATGGACGTAAACCCGCGGTATCGACGTGGCAACGTTACTGGATTCAACTGTGGGCATCGTCGATCGTTTATTTTTCACCGAAATGCTTCAAGGGCTGTGATCGGTCGGACTTCAAACGCGAGCCTTACAAAATGGTCTCGATACTCGGTTGGATCGTCGAGCCGCTCGAAAACTCGTATCATCGTGACACATTCATTCTGACGGATCCTAATAAAGGTAAATTCGTCTCAACCTTTCGCACAGAATTTTCATATGTCTCTGTAGATATGCGGAAATGGGATTTTCCGTCATTCGGTCTTCCGTCCGTCAACGCTGTACTATTGAGATTTAATAATTTCATATAAGATATGTTTATACATAGTCTATATGGCGGTATGGCACGAAGCCATTGATATATTTTCGGGAAGTGTCCTTGTACGGTCCCTTAATTGGCGGAATAAATTGTGCGATTACGCGGCTGAACATTCTGTTTACTTATTACAGGAAACGTTTACAAGTTTCGAGCAGGTTCGAGTGATCTGGCGGATCAGTGGTTCAAGGAGCTGCGAGCAACGGTGCGCGGAGCAACGGAGCGAAAACCCATACCGGCCAATCTCATGTCTTTCGAATGAATGTACGCTTGTCTGTGTAGTTTAGCGATTAAGAATTATCCGTGGCGTCTTCGCAAGCTTCCATATAATGAAAAGGCAAATTCTAATTTCCCAACCATTTACCAAGACCGTTTATACGTTGGTTGACCAGTCGAAATTCGTGAACATTTTTGAGCCATTGCAAAAACAAAAATTGGATTTTGCCAATTTCTGCCTGAAGCGGATTGGGAACTGACGGGTGTTCGATTTAAAACATGTGTGCCAGAGCCTAAGACTTCGAAATTGTAGTTCTGGAGCCGTCCTTCGATTACCTACTACACCCAACTGTTGTATATTTCACGCTTTACTCGGTCAGTCGTGTCATTTAACTTTCACAGAAACCATCGAAAACAACCAAGTGCTATGTTACTAACCAACCGTCTCTCAACGTTTTTATGAGATTTGTTTTTAAACAAGAGACGTTGCTTCCAGGACTAAAAATTCATCGTCGACTGACGTAACCACCGTAAAGCTTTACCTGTTGTTAAAAAAAATACTGAAAAAAAATCTTAGAGCAATAATATTTGTCTATTGTACGCACTCAATATGTAGACGTCCGTGCTCTCTATTCTTTTTTTTTGTACCGCGTAAATCGATATGTTTTAACTTGCCTTGTGTTATCAAGTCTCGCGGCGAAGGATTTTGTTTTTTCTTCTCCACCTTTTACTTACCTAGTTTTAAGACGGTGCATTAAGAAGATGATTTTCATTTAATTTATTACCCTCGCGAACTCACTTATAACGCAACTTTTCTCTCGCTCTCTCTTTACGATATTGCTTTCAGCACTATTTTCAATCCCGCGTTGTACAATATCTATTAGGTCTAGACGACGACTTACATGAATGTTGTGTATAGTTTTGTAAATGATATAAATATCCATACATACGATTTAAGCACTGTTTCTCGGCGTACGGGATATTATGAGCGTGTCAATTCTATAAAAATGTTTTTTCTACGTATAAATGTGAGATTCATCCGACTGATGCTAAATTCATCCCAAAGACCAGTTTTACGAAGTCGAATTGCGTATTGGCGATATATACACACACAGACACACACACACATGCATACACAAACCCAGGTGGAATCATCATTAATCGCGTTAAATCTTAGGCTTCAATTGTTCACGGATCGTCAATTACAAAGTTTATATAGATTTTTGTAAATGTAAACGTCGAGACAAAATTTTTACGTGATGAGGCTTCGTTTAGGCAAACTTCATTGCTCGAGAACGTGTTTTAATATGAGCTGTGGCAATGTCAATTAAAAGCACGAGGTACAGAGTTATGTATTTGGGGATACCTTTTTATTTGATTTCGCTCGACTGATTGATCGACGTTAATGTAAACGCTTTTAGCTTGCCTTTTTATTCGGTATATCATTAGACGTAGGGTAGATATAGCGATCTTTATTATCTTCGGGATCTTCGAGCCGATTGATCAGACTGTTTTTGTGAAGCGATTGCGATCGATGGAATGCTCACTCTTCGCACTACATCGAAACGAGATTCAATCGAGGAGGTTCCAACGCTCTAGTCCATTGAATATTTCGAAATTTGCTTAACGCGCGGACAAAATTCAACGATTTATTTTGTCATCTTCAGGCTTTATTTTTCGTATGGAACAACTAGGTTCAATTCGTTTGCGGAATTATATCAATGACTGTAAATAAGTAATTTTTTAATTTTAATAGCTCTTTTGACTAGAATCTGTCGATGGAACCTTCTATGATGCGAATTTGTCAGTTTTAATGGAACGTTCGTGCATATAATTCGTATACGTAGATTATAGATGCACTTCGTAAATCACCGAATTCTACTTAATTCGCACGGATAAAATATAATGCCACCGACACTTCGTCCCATTGACGTACAAATTAAGGCTATACATACATATCATTTTGTGTGTGGCGAAGAATATCCGCATCATGAGTATCACATAGTTATTAGCGATCGGCATAGATTTACGTTTAAGTCCTCGCGGTATAGCAAATGCGTGCTAAAATGTGTAGATTTTACAAGTTTTTTTTTACAAAATCACACTGAAATTATAGTACATGGCGATGCACTAAGAAAACTATGTACAGTATATATTACACACTATAGTAATATAGTATGTAGCATATACTGTATATGATTTAAACTATACACGGTGTGCCCGAAAATTGGGACCAAACGGGTAAAATTGTATTCTGCGACTAAAATGAAACGAATTTTCTCGTCACCGAATATCTTATTTTCGATTTACAATTTCCGCGTTACGGGTGGGAAAAGCTGTCTGCCACTGGGGCTCTCGGGCTACCGTGGAGTCATCTGTCGAGTCACGCTCATTGGCTGAAAGCTTTCGTAACACCGAAAACATGCACTATGCCTAAATTTGCAAAAAGGAAACTTTATAAAGTTTCAGACGTAGAATACGATGCAACCTTTTATTCTTCTGATCTTGGCATACCGTGTATAGTTTTACCTGTTAATGAGATTTTATATTATTGATATGCACATGATGTTGCAAAATTCATTGCGGAAGTTTAGGACGGTACAGCTGATCACAATACTCTTTCTCACATTTTTCTACGACGCATTGAGTCTCAGTTACGAGCAGACAATTTTTTATCCATTCAGACCGCTTGGTGCTCGACGCGTAATCCATTGAGTCTCGCTCATTGGTTGAAAACTTTGACCACTGCTAAATGAAGAACAATTTTTTAGTATCCATTGTGCAATATTTCACAAAATACAAAACTTGCTCAGTTCTAAACAGGTAAATAACGCCCAACATACAGTTCCAATAATTTTTGAACATCATGTCCAGTGCAGTTTCTTTATAGTACTATTTAATTGAACCTACAAAAACATTGTTATCATTATTTATAATATTGTTAATAATAATGTTTACTGCGAGAAATAATTAACTGTTAGTACCAATTTGACTAGATCGCGAGGAGTGTGTTAAAAGCGTCTATGAGACGCGATCACGCCGATTAATATGACTTTATCGTAACACGCTGTGTAAAGCTTTTTAGTCTTTATACTTTGAGTTGCCTGAGAGATATTTCTAAAGATAACGAGAGACTGACCGATCGCGTGGAAGGGGATGCGATTGGATTGAACGATTGTAATACTATTCTATACATACTATATACGACTGAACCGATCAACGGGCACACATTTCACACTTTTTCTCCTCTAATCTCGAAAAAAAACAATAAATAAAAATAACTCGCCCGGAGCGATTTCGACGTAGGGTTCGTAGAGATTGTATACCGTGCTGACGGGATGCGTCCAAGTTTTACAAATGATGCCAAAAATACATGTAATATCCTGTTTATCGCTACTTTTTTTATTTTTCGTTATACGCGTACGATGGTTCTTGTACAGACTCGAGTGGATTATTACAAATCCGTGTACGATGATTATCAACATAGCCATTAGACCACGCAATGCGTCTCGAATCAAAAGTAATTTTCTTTTCTTTTTTTTTCACCACGTGGTTGTGATGTATGAATGAACGAGTTTACGTAGTTTTCTTTGTGTCAATGCTTCTGGATTTTGTTTTGTCATTAACCACTACAAGAAATTTTCAGCAACGAAGCTTCTGCCAATTCAGCTTACGCCGATCAGTTTCGATCGTACATATATATATACATATATATATATATATATATGCTTCTATCCCAGTTGACCTGTTGTTAACGCGACTCGAGTTATGGGACATTTCGAATCGCGACATAGCGAGAGTTTAGATTCCAAAATGAATGACTCAATGTCCGTGCTCCGATGATATTGTGACGAGTGCTTGGCGAAAAAAAAACACCGCTGTATGGCAAAAAAAGTGAAACTCGCATGTACCATCGCGCCTCCTTATCACTGATCCCGGTACCGATGAATTGATATTTTGCAACACGAATATTATGTAAATCTCTTTATTTTTCTAAACTAATTGTCACACACGCAATGCGAATGAGATATTTGTATGAATTATGAGAAAAATTTTGCGATATCTGTGTACCGATATTTCCGCTGATAGATTATAGATTACAAAATGAAAATAATACTCTGGAAACGTAGAACCGATAAAAAGTGCTTTCATCTTGCGGCAAACTTGTCGTGATTTTTGTGTTATCGCACCAGACCCGGATTGACGGAAGTCGGTAATACCGACGGCGTCGGCTGTCTGAAGACAGCAAATCTTTCTACGCAAATTATCGTAAAATGCTAAAGTTTTTGTTTAAAAAAAATGTTGCAAGCAGTAAAAATAAAGAATAAAACTCTTTAATAAAACTCACAGTGTACTGCATACTCCTGTATATTAGAGAGGAATGGAAAATAGATAACTAGGAACAGAAATCATCGACCATCATATTTTTTATTAAGGTGTAAGCATCGAAAATAATTTGATAAATGATCTGTGAGTCACATGGAAATTCTCACTTTTCGGCTTATTTACTATAAGGCTAATCGGAATTTGCGAGCTTAGTCTCGTTTCGGTACGGTTTCGAGTGGTGTGACCAATAAAGAGTTAAACTTATTTAGTTATACAAATCAAATAAAGAATAAACAAAGGGAAAGCCAACGAGTGGTAGAACTCTTACAGTTCCAGGCTTTTCTTTTGGCCGCGAATGACAAAATCCATGAAAAAAGTGATGACAGTTTTTATTACCGACCGTGGTATTTCACCTGCTCTTAACGCGATGCACCAAACGTTTCTGTCGTTCTCTCTCAGTTCACCGTGAAGGTCGATGGCATTATCTCACACGCAATCAGGGCGGCTCGATCGGTGTGGCACCTTGCCTTGAGAGCAAGTGCAATATCACGGTCGGTAATAAAAATTGAAATACATTTTTTTCAAGGGTGTTGACTATTTTCCTGCACGGGAGAGTAGAAGTTCTCCCATGATGAAACCGCGACCTAGTCCGTACGATGCGAAAGAGATAGCGCTAATGGTGCTAAGTTGCATTACCTGAATTCTATCAGTATTACTTTATTGGTAAGATAAATTTTTACTTTAGAGGAGTTACAACAAAATTTCAACATTTAGAAGTGCAGTTAAAATTTGTTTATCCGTTACGAAAGAACACTGCATGAAATTATATTATTGTTTAATAACATTTATGGAAATCGATCAAAAGGGACAGCAAAGTCCTCCGATGTCACCGATGTCGATGCAATCGCCGTTCGACAGACAGACCGAACGCTTCAGAATGAGCTCGCGCATATTGTCCTGGTCCAGATTGAAACGTGCTCGTATCCACACGAACAAGTTGGTCGTAAAATTTTCCGGGATATCGAGAGTCTGAAAATTTATATGTAATTGGATCATGAATATTTGATTGCTGCAAAACATTTACATGACGCATTATTCCGTCAATAATTGACAAATCTTTATACCTCGCCTTCATCCACCTGGCTTTGCTTTTATTGGTCTTTAGTGTCATGTGAATAAAAATCATGTGGGTTACATGATTTTTATTTCGGAGCTGTGTTTTTTTATATTATATTACATTATATTATTATAAACTAGAAAAATTCGATCCGTAAAAAAATCTGCCATTGGCAATCAGACTTAAATAAAACTACAACATTAATAAATTTAATAGACATTAATGTTTCTATTAAATTGAATATACTGGCTCATCCATGCAAATTTCATAATGGTGTAAATTAATTTTACCAGCGTGTGTTTTTGAGTGTCTTCTACAATTTTACTTCATTTTCATTACTCGATTTTTTTTAATGTGTTTTCAATAATTTTCTAGGTGGGTAAGATATATCTATAAGGGAATGAAGGGGTGGGTGAAGATGCATTTTTTATGTTTAGTTGTCTTCTGTTTATCCTAAATCTTTTTAAAGATACGTCCAGTTCAGAGACTGTGAGGTACGAAAGTTTGTTTATTATTGACTTGAATCACCTTCATAGTACTTTGAAATACACACTATACATATATTTTTTTAAATTCATTTTACCTTAAACTTCTCGAGCAACTCGTTGTTGATTCCTAGAGCATCGGGGAACGAAAAGTCCGGAACGACTCGTTGAAGCTTAGTCGTATTCTTCGTGTAACCATCGCCGAGGGAGAACGCGAGAAAATCCAGTCTCTCTGCGCATTTAATTTCGTTCCGACGGATGTTTTATTAATTTTCAATTAATCACAGCAACGTGGATGGAAATACATATGATTACTTTGTTACATATTTTCAGGCATATTTTCTGCTTGCATGATTATCGAATTTTTAAGTGCCTCCTGTGTATCGTGATACATCATTATATTTCAACGAAGTAATCAATTATATTTGTAAATTTGCGTACTTTTCTAATGCCTTCATTTAATTTCTTTCCCGGACTCAATGAAAGTTTCTTTCATCACAATAATTTTTTCATGAAACTAAGGTTTATATTGAAGAATGTTATTAAGTAACATAATAAGTAACATTCTTCAATATAAACCTTAGGCTCATTTAAAATAATAATTCGGCAACGAGTTATAATTGATAAAACAAAAATGTGTATAAATCCTGAATATTATAATTTTCACATTGCTTCCTCGTAATTTACTCGCATTTGCAAAGTCCCTTCTGCAAGAAAGTATTTTCTGTAATTGTTCTCTGCGTCGTCTGAACGGAAACTTTATAAATAAAAGAATAAAAAAATTTAACAAACACTTTTCGAAAAATCTAAAATATACTAAGTCGATATCATACGATGGTTTTGGAAAAAATTTACTGATTCTTTAATTGCAATTAAATTTTTCCTACTGAGAGTGAGAGGATGAAAAAAAATAAAAATAAAAAACATACCGTCTTGGGGCAACGACTGATACAACTCTTTTCCGGGCGGTGTTTTTTCGTTGGCGAAGCCTATGCCGGCGAGGGCCGCAAAGGCTATCACAGAGGCGATAATTAATTTCATTTCAATGAATCACGGTTTTTGCACTCTTCAGGGAAGACGATGTAAAATTTTCACACGATGTACAAATTTTGAGTATCACGTCACACACGAGGAGATGGAGAGACTGTGAGTCAGTTCGAGAGGACTATTCGAATAAGCGCTACACTTGGGTCCGGTATTTCTTATGACCGCTGCGATATCAGAGGTTCCGTCCCGATATAGGGAGCGTGATCGCGACACTTTGGAATCTTAATCCCTTCTGACAGTATCACGGTTTATTGATTGATCGTGTGTTCGGCGGAACTGAGAAATACCAGGATCATCGGATACGCCGATGAATTTACGTTACAAAATACATGACTAAGCTCGATAATAAGAATGGAAAATAAAATAATAAATATAAAAATAAACTGTTCCGTGCAAAATTCGCCGAGAGTGAGTTCGTGATAAATTTAGTCGACACCCGAGACGGCTACTCAAGTGTACGGCCGGTCCAGAGGATTTCGCAAGAACCTCGCGGGTATTTATAACAAGCGGATAATCCGGTTACGTGTTTGTCCATAACACGTATGAAATATGATTATTCATCGATGCCTCTCGCGTGAACTCGTCGCGTATCTCGCCACGATCCAGCTTGTACGGAGAAAGAACGAATCGTTGGAAAAACACACATATTTCCGAGGTGATGACACGCTTCGGTGTCAAACATAAAGCGCCCCCGAGAACGCGACTTCTCCGCGGCTTTTACTGAAAATGCTTACTCGACAAATTGCAATAATCTATTTGCTCCTCGCTATATTCAACGGCTTTGTATGTACATGAGCGTGCGCTCTATTGCACGTAATAAAGATAAGCTCCTGTGTGCTCCGTGCAATAGAGGCACGGTGCTTTTACACCGGGTGAAAAATCAGAGGTAAACAATCTGACGGGAAAATTTAGATAGACGAAGATAACAAAAAGAAGTTGAAGATGGAAATGTTTACATCGCTGCATCGTTGCTTTTTTATTCGTTAAGCTTCTCCTACGAGTAAGCGTCTTTTCTTAATTTTTTAGCTTACACATAGAGGATAATAGAACCGGAAATTAAAATTTACACATTACTTAGTCATTATTTTCTTTTATTTGCAGAGCTTCCGTTTCGAGGAAGTAACCAAATCATAGAAGATGCTTTCTCACAAGTATGAGAAAGCTTCTTCTAAGTTTAAGCAAAGTTAAGTCACTTTGCGAATAAATGAAAATGAGGTGAAAATTTCAATTCTTAGATAAAAAAAATGCAATCGACGTTTCCTCTATGACGACATGCCTAGCTATTCTCATTTCGATAGCCCTATATGTAGAATTAGAAAATTTTTTTAATACATATTGTAAATGTTACTATTTGCATAATATATTTGTATAGTAATATCTAGTATAAAAATACATAGATTATAAAGATTGATAAAATTTTGGCATTACCAACAGAGATATGGAAAATGTTTTTGGATTAAACGAAGATGACTTTTTCTTTTAAGAAGCTCGTCTTCGGAATATGCTTATAAAATTCTGCAATGCGGTAAATAATTCAAATTTTTGGTCTAGAAATCGTAGTCGGTCAGTAACCGGGCGATTTTGACGCGATGACTTGTGCGGATCTCGCGGAACACTCGTTGAGGTTTACCGCGGAATCTCCATTCTCTGTGTAGAACAACTGACTTCGTTCAATAGTTAACGAGAACCGTGTGAGATAGTATAGTCTTCTCGGAGACGGTGAGAAGATAGAGAGAGAGAGGGGGAGAGAGTGAGAGACTTCTTGTAGGACGTAAAGCCCTCGTTACTTGTACCTGGCGCTAGACTGGCCGCGCAACTGTGCTGACCAGAAGGCGAGAGCAAGTTACGAGTTGAATACGCTCATAATTCTGGGAGAATAGCTCTGAATAATTAAAGGCGAGGCCCTCGCGTAAAGGCCCTTAATGTACGAAAGTAACGCCATATCGTCCTCTACTGGCTTTCAGCCCTGAATTTTCCACATGCCATTATCATTTCCATTCCGCGTGTCCCAGGCAGGTTTGTGTTCCAGTTATTGATGAACGTGAGGTATTCTTTTTAATTGCCTCAAATTAAATTTTGACACTACCTCGTAATTCTTCTCAATCGCGCTAAATTTTTTTCTCTATTAAGGAGGGACTTTTCCTGCGCGCTGACTTCGCATAAGTTCGACAACAATAAGAGAAAATTGCAAGTACTTCTTGATGGTGTCGACAACAATAAGAGAAAATTGCAAGTACTTCTTGATGGTGTAAAAATCTGAAAAAAATCATGTATACTAAAGGTACTGAGAAGATTAATTTTGCATGAAGATTAATTATTTTTTTATAGAACAAAAATCAACGATTACTTAAAAATCTGAAAAAATTCATACGTATTCAGAAAAATAAATGAATCATTTTCATAAAAAAAAAAAAATTGTTGCCGGGTAATTTGTTAACCAATTAATTTTTTGATGAATTTGTTAATAACATTTTGCAATTATTATTATGCAAAATGAATCTTCTCAGTACCTTT
>JAPYZC010001915.1:0-16605 GCA_030522665.1 Ichneumoninae sp. A BG-2022a | reverse complement strand
CGAATCTTCTAGATAGTTCCTGTGTTCTGGTTTTTATAGGAGTAATGCCCGAAAGTTCGTAGAGGAGAGTATTTCTAGGATTATATAGTGGGTTTGCCGAGTGTCGGATGCGTGTCCAGCGCCGGATTGCGCAGGTTTCAGCACTTTTTACCTTATTGATTGCTGCTTCTTTGCAGTTCAAAAAAATCGGATGGCCGTATTCTAGGATGGGTCTGCATATAGCTTTGAACATTGTTATCATTATTTTTTCGACTTTTTATTTATGTTAATTTTTTTCGTTTCTCGCATGAAATGAGAGGCGGAAGGGAAGTGTTCAGTGAAGAGTTCGTGAGTATTTATAGAGCTTAACGAAAGGAAATGTTATTAGAGCATGGGAAAGTGGATGTGGCCATTACTTTACCTGGTCAACTGTAATTCTGCCACTTGATGAAGAATCGGCTGAGCACTATGAGCATAAAAGACACTTTCATGGAGCGGAGATGACGTAGCAGCCGGCTGTTGATCACGCCACAGGGTTGTCCAGATCGAAGCGGTTCGACAGGAAGTGCGCCCCGAGGATCACCAGTCAACAGTTCGTAGATAACAATTTTCGTGATGATACACAATCGTTCGCAGCGTCATACATACGTACACACATGTACATATGTATGCACATAGAGGCACTCTCATTCTTTTTCGAGCCAAATGCAGCATCCAACATCGACTCTAACACGCCCACGCGTCCTTCCGATCGGGATCCCTGTGAATGAAAATTGATTGCAACTCTCTCCACCTTGCAAAGAGCTGCATCAGCAATCGAATTCTCTTCTTCTTTTTTGACCTCTCTTTTTGCTCTATCTCCGTCGGTGGAAGTGCTCTCGTCGGTTGCCACTGCGTCGATCAACCGTCATTCGCCGAACGAACGTTCATACACCTTCCATCCATACACCGCGGTACGCAGAGTCCATTTTGACGAATCGAATGAAATCGTTGAAGCATGACGAAAGACGTGTACCACCGTCAGTTCCATCGAGAGAAACCCTTCATTAGTTCGCCAGCAATAGCGTCACTAGCGTACGGGAATTGTTTCGCTCCAATGCCACTTTCTGCTTTTCCAATTCCAGTCCGAAAAAGCATCGGGTACTATTACGCATGTATGGCAGAGCAGCGTTGCGCGTACGTACACCAATCGGATGACAGAAACATATGGACGGTAGTGGTTCACACTGTTCCTCAGTACCAGACTGAGCTGAATATGGAAACGAAGTCGGTCACCATATTTTCTATCATTCATCTTCAGACTGGACATCACCAATTCTCCCCTCGATTGTTATCCATGTGTGTTTGCTGGTGTATTTGTTGATATATGTATACCGTACAGTTGTTGCACATACGCCATGGACGGTGCGTACACGTGAATCTCCTTCACTCCGGATAACCAGGTTCGATTCGCAATATCCAACACGCGTTACCTAACTTCGTTACTGGTTGGATACAGCGCTGCACGTGCGCCGCTGGACACTCTACCCCATCCGTATGCCTGCGTAACCGTGGTGACGATTCGATACCATGCTTGACGTGTGTCTCTGGTCGACTGGGGTCGACCGGGGATGGCTGGGCGGATGAACCGCGCGGGATTGAAAAACCAGAGACATTCGATACCAGAACCTCCACCCGTTTTCAACTCCTGCATTACATCATACGAGATAGTGATTGTCAATTAATTTCATTGGCAATCGTCATTCTCCGAAACGTCGTGTTGATGGGTACAACGGAGAGTTACTGTTGGGATAATGGTGCTCTCGTTACGCAATTTCATCATAATGTATGTCTACTGTACCTATAAATGTGTTACCTGTTGAGATACATATGTGGACACTTATACCTAAGAAAGTGCGCGCTGAACGCATCTGCGAAGCTTGTTAACCCCGCCTCGGTCTGATGCATGTGGGTAACAGACACAATAGTGGACGTGTCGACGCTTAATGTTGCGCGGCTTTCACTTAGCGTACATATGGGGAATTCCCGACCATTGCGACCTGGGTCTGACACTTCACATCTTGGATCGGACCCACGATTTTTGATGTGACTGTACTAACTCTCAAAAACCCACCTCAAAGGCATCGACTTCAATTTTTTTTTTTTTTTCTAATAAAAAAGAAACCAGTGCCGAAAATTAGTCGATTCATTAACCATTTTCATATGCAACACTCCCCATTTTAGAACACCGTATACATGTAAGTGTGGACCATGCTCCTGTTTCCATATACTGCATATATGACTAACTAAAGTTTCCAAAAGCTTGTACCTTCTCCCCGCAGGAACTGTGATACATCCAGCCCCTCAACGCATCTCATTCTGGTTTTAATGTGCGACACACGACGGTGCTGAACTATGTGATGTGCTCACAATTCAATTTAAGACCGCATCATTGCCCGCAGTTCCTCGCTAATTGTACTCCGCGTGTACCACTAGACCACGCTTACCGTGCACTTAAGAGGTTCATAAAAATGAACATGGACAATGACGAGCGGTAAATGCAAACGACATTGGATGAAAAAAAAAATAGTAGTCTGTTACAGTCAACTCCGCTACGGTAATATCGAATTAAGCACTACCGTACCCGGTGAACCTGAACAGATACACTGTAAGCAGTGATTACCGCTTACAACTCCCAGCGGGAGCCGTAACATCCACCGTAATGACATTATACCAGTTGCAGAATGCTGTAATGATGCCCGATGCGTGGGTGCTCGCGTAGACTCCGTTCATTTAATCCACCTCGGCGAACCGAAGTTCCACGTGCATTCAAATGCTGCAGTACATTCAGCGACGTGTTCATTGCTGCGGGGTATGTTAACGGTGAATGCGACGTCGCCAGACTCTTGCGAATTTAGGCACGTTCGGTGGCTCGACGGGACTTCAGTGGCGTTTCATCGATAACCCAACGGCATCGATGCGTGAACGGAGCAAAGCCGAAGCACCTCAGTTAATATTTTATTTCGGTCCCGCGAGCTGTTTCCGTCCCGATACATGAGAAACAACGCGATCGCGTCTTGCCACCGGCGATACCTGCAGGTATCTGCAACGATAAACAACACTTCAGAAACACCCTCGTGTTTCAGAACTGTACAGTGTTGGTGAACCTTCGAGGAAGCTCGAAACACCGGCGATCGGCGCGTTACGATCTTCTTGTGTCCGCTGTCTTTCATAGGCCATTCACTGTGCGATAGCCGATGACTGATGGGTGGGGGGATTCGACCACTATATCGCATAGCCCGTGCAGACTGGATGCTCGTGTCCTCCGGAGCACGGATGCTGTAACATCGCAACTATGTAGCATGACTCTGGTCGCGCACGGTGCACCGCTATCCCAAGCCCAGCGAAGAGGACCGCAAACGCCATGAGCGGTTCTTCGGGAACGTCTCTTACGCGCTCCGTCGTGACCGTCTTCGCCCACGCGTGCGCTTATCCCTTTCCTCATTCTCTGGTGTAGTCCGCCGTTGCGTGCATCGCCAACAGCTCGGTGCTCGAGACTCCGCAGGTACCGCTGCGTTTGCCCATGCATCAGTTTCTTTTCTCTGCTCCGATCGTGTCTCGTTCATCCTCGCTCCCTCACCTCCCCACCGATACACGCTGACGATATAAGCCATCCGCACGCATCCATTCTAGTTAGAGCATACCACGCGCCGGGGCGT
Organism: Ichneumoninae sp. A BG-2022a; assembly: GCA_030522665.1. Classification (NCBI taxonomy): domain Eukaryota; kingdom Metazoa; phylum Arthropoda; class Insecta; order Hymenoptera; family Ichneumonidae; species Ichneumoninae sp. A BG-2022a. Next base: position 12,928 of record JAPYZC010001915.1, on the reverse strand, counting down.
CTCCTATTATATCTCAACTGATTTGAATTTAACGGTTGCCGGCAGTGCATTGTATGATTCCAGGCTTCGGTTGCTCGCATGTGCGGCATCATCGCCGCAGCGAAAGAACAGGCGGTACGGTTAATCGCCACCCACCAGTTTCCCCGCGCATGGAACAACGCGCGCAGTTCGCTGTCACACAGACGAGCCGCTCGGACACCGATAGACGAGCCTCAGCCAATCGAGGCACACGTAGGGGAGAGCGGGGCAAAATGGCACAGCGGGGCAAAACGGGATAATGAGACAAAACGCAATTTTCCAACAACCTTTGGATGATGGCGATGGTGGTCCGTGGGGCAAAACGGGTTTGAAGTTCCGAACGTATCATCGGGACAAAATGAGGCATCCAAAAACGATTGGAAAATTGAGTTTTATCGTCACTGTCCCGTTTTGCCCCGCTCTCCCCTAGTTTCGTGTGCGAGCAGCTTCAGTGCCTTAGAATCGGCTCCGATGACTCGATGAGTAATCCGCATGAGCTGCGGCGGAGCCCGATCGAAAAATGCGCTAGTAAAGTTGAGCTTCGCGTATCAACTTTTCTTCCGGAATTGATCGATTTACCGTCCCTCCGTATCTTCCCATAAATTCAATACTGAGGATGGAAATTAACCGAGTGCGACGGGCCCACGAGGCCTATAAAAGATAAAAGTGACCGCTCTGAGCTCTTGCCTTGGAATCCTTCATTACGGCTTCTTCGCAACTCACCTCGTCCCGTTTTGCTTCTATCCATGTACTTGCTACGTACGCCGTGTCTTTCGCCGCGGGCGCGAAGCTACCAGAAGAAGAAGGATAAGCAACGACGCACATCGGGAGTGTATGCGCGGTACACCCTAGTGACTGCAGCCAGTACTACTATGCCGCGGTGTATATACGTGATCGCGCGGAAGCATACGAGGACGATGATTACTTCGTAGAAGTAACGCTGACCCGGTAGTCCAGGATGCGTGGCAGACCCGTAAGAAGAAAGCCAACTCTTTGGTGCTAGATAACTCACGAGTCTCGTGCGGTAACTTTGCCTCCATAGTGGATGTATGCAGCGTTTAATAAGAACGTTGTGGTCTCAAAGATGCGCGCTGAACCGTTTGCGTCAGACCACTAACCTCCTTCAACTTCCTCGTCCGACGATTCGTCATCTCCCTTGACGGTACGAAGTTGCGTTGACGGTCCCAACCATCCGCAGTTCGAACAAATCGTCCTGAGTAATATCGAGATTAGTAAACGACGGAGGAGACAATTAATCATAATGGCCGATCGTGCACGAAAAATTGACCGTCGGCGAGCACAGTGGCGCGTATTTGTACAGTTCTGTTACAAGAATCAGCAGTTTTGCCGACTTCGTTGAAGTCGGTGCGGCTCGGAGTCCCGGAAGTAGCGACACTTTGATAGAATTTCCGGGTGGGACTGGGAGGCATACTAACGCCGAGCGTGCTCGAGCAAATAATTCGCTCGTTCGTCTTGGTTATAAATTATGTAACTGGTCCACTCAGAAAGGGTGTACGCCGTGGCGCCGATGCCGCTGGGTGGGGGGCACGAGGAAGGATGAGTCTCGGGCGTTTCTTCGACGTGGCATGGAAAGTATGCCGACGACGAAGGGAACGGAACATTGGGAGGGGGAGAGCGGAAGGCTGAAAAACTTTCTGCTTCGACGAACATAAAATTCGTCCCGGAGCCGGGAGAGCGAAGTAGTCGAGAAAACTTTGGATAGGATAATGCGCAGGCCTCCGGCAGGTTTCCTTACGTAGCTGCCGCGGGGCGAGCGCCGGTGGGGAGCCGGCACAGGGTGCTACACCCCTGCTACTTCTCGGGTGTGAAGTATGGCGCCACGATGGAATACGGCTGTCTCCGATTCCGGGGTCGAGATCAACCCGTACCTTTCTCCGTGTTCCCTCAGTGTATTGGAAGTAAAAGAAAACTTCCGCGTTCGCACCCGGAAAACTTAATTGAATCAACGGACTGAGGAAAAAGTAGCAGTTTCTCGACACTTCTTTAACACTAGTCGAAAACTGTTTTTCATCGATGCCGTGGAGTTATGGTAAAACAGTTAATGCGTTTTCTCTGTCAAGTCTAACATTGTCGGCGTGCGACGATGTCGGGCCAACTATCAAATGTGGATATTTCATTTTCTTACTTGACGATTATGTACCCTACATTTCTCCGTGTTCGCTCACTGTGTTGGAAGTAAAAGAAAACTTCCGACCAGCGTTCGCAACCGGAAAACTTAATCGAATTAACGGACTGAGGAAAAAGTAGCTGTTTCTCGACACTTCTTTAACACTAGTCGAAAACTGTTTTTCATCGATGCGGTGGAGTTATGGTAAAACAGTTGATGCGTTTTCTCTGTCAAGCCTAACATTGTCGGCGTGCGACGATGTCGGGACAACTATCAAATGTCGATATTTCATTTGCCTGCTTAACGATTATGTACCCTACCTTTCTCCGTGTTCGCTCACTGTGTTGGAAGTAAAAGAAAACTTCCGACCAGCGTTCGCAACCGGAAAACTTAATTGAATCAACGGACTGAGGAAAAAGTAGCACTTTCTCGACACTTCTTTAACACTAGTCGAAAACTGTTTTTCATCGATGCCGTAGAGTTATGGTAAAACAGTTGATGCGTTTTCTCTGTTAATATTCGCGAGACCAGGAAGCGCGACTGTCGGCGTGCGACGATGTTGGGCAAACTATGAAATGTCGATATTTCATTTTCTTACTTGACGATTATGTACCTTACTTTTTTCCGTGTTCTCTCGCAATATTGGAAGTAGGGTAAAAGTGTCCCCACTTTATGGCCCTTTATTTATATATATGGCCCGGTGCATATATCATTGATTTACGTGTTAATCCAGGTGCGCCATATTCACCACTTTTCCCCTAAAGATCGGTCAAATATCAATATTACATTTTCTTTACCCGACGATTATGTTTCATTAATCATATTTCTCCTGTTTTTTCCTTTCTTAAGATACAGAACGTCATTAATGGTAATTTAATTTACCTTGAAAGCGTCGCATTCCCTTAATCGCGTCTTAATTGTAATGCACCCACCAATCCGCATCCCTGCTCAAGTCAAACGAGTGAAAAAATTCTGGATCTCAGGCACGGCGCGGTGATAGCACATTCTCATTTTTAAACCCCCGCCCCCTATCTCCCACCCCATCGCCCAAAATGTGCCCCTCGCGACTCGAAAAATCCCCCATTCTCGCTGGTTCTTTCTGTCTCCCCCGGACGATTATTTTAAACAACCGGTCGACTCGGGAATACAAAGTGGGTTCTTAGGTAAATGCTCGAGGCTCCGACCTCCCAGGCTTTCCGCGGAGACCTGTCGAATTTCCGAAAGACTCCGGCTCTCTCACTCCGTTTCCCGTTGGCTCTCCGCTATCCGAGCTCCCTCCAGTTATCGCCGCCGCCGCAGCTCAGTTCATTCGCGCTGCAACCTCCTCCGCGCATATTTCCCAAGTCGCATCTTCATTCACCACTACCAGTAACGAGTGCGCTATGCAAACCGTGAGTCTCGAGTCTCGACCGAGGAGAATTCCAAGGACGATAAGCCAGGGCTTTGGTCCCTTCGTTTCGCCCTCGTTCGTCCCTTTCGACCCCCGAACCACCCAGCATGAACCAAACGGCGAAGTACGTCGCCGAGGACCTTCCGCTTCGCAGTTTTCCCCTCTCGTTATGCGATATATTTTTTTTTATATTCATAAGAGTCAACTTTCGTCAGAGTGTCTCCGCTCATTGACGGTACCTACAATCCTTCCACTTCAATTTCTCGACATCCAAAGCTTCGTCGCTGTGCGCGCTTTGTCCATTGACGTCACACGGCCGGACACGCTTCGTCTCGAAGATCATTCAATCAAGCGCGGCTCTCCACAATGCTGCGGAAGCCGCAGGAATACAGCCAGGATCGGGAGCCACGTGATATATTGTACGTTACATCGTATAAACTACTAGACATCTCCGTCGGCAAAGATGCGCCGACACAAGCGCTCCTCCGAACGGTAGAACCGGCCAGTTTCCTAGGCGTAGACCTCCGCGATTGTGTCCAGGATGGCAAGTTTGCAAGAATGGAAGATGAAGAAAGAATCTCGAATGCGAGCATTCGTATAGACACAGACGTATATGGTGTATGTTCATGTGTGTGTATATATATGTGTATGGAAACGGCGTAACGAGCCTTTTAACGGTTTTACTGCTGGCACGTGGTTTTACGAGCGACGCGGGGTTAATAGCCACCTCTCGTGCTCCGATCTCCAGGATCCAGTCCTTCCGTTTCTCATTCACGAGCCCGAGCTCCGAGTATTAAAGAGAGACGGACACAGACACGCAGAGGGGAAGTTCGCGGCGCAAAGCTCGGCGCTTCGGGTTAAACGAGGATGGAACCCTACGTTTTATAGTGTATCTGTATTTTTATAGCAAGGCATACACGTTCTTTCTTGAATTGAATTTTATATGACTGAGAGACGCGGCAAAGTTGGAAATTATGTTGCTGAATTATCGCAATCGTTCGCACTTCCTCATGTTTTCACATCATTTCGCTTTTCGTTCTACAGATTGCGAGTCTCGCGGTTCGCATAATGTTAAATACGAATTTAATATTTTTGCCTCTTAGCGTGTCGTTTGAAATTTTTTTGTTATGATTGATTTCCGATCAAAACATTCGACGCTGTGTTATCTTTTTCCAACCCTCTTGCTCTTTGGTCCAAAATCTGTTGACTCTTCATCCTATTGAGACGGATTTCATGGTTGCGAAGCTCGTCGCTTCGGGTTAAACGAGGATGGAACCCTACGTTTTATAGTGTATCTGTATTTTTATAGCAAGGCATACACGTTCTGTCTTGAATTGAATTTTATATGACTGCGAGACGCGGCGAAGTTGGAAATTATGTTGCTGAATTATCGCAATCGTTCGCACTTCCTCATGTTTTCACTTCATTTCGCTTTTCGTTCCACACATTGCGAGTCTCGCGGTTCGCATAATGTTAAATACGAATTAAATATTTTTGCCTCTTAGCGCGTCGTTTGAAATTTGTTTGTTATGATTGATTTCCGATCGAAACATTCGACGCTGTGCTATCTTTTTCCAACCCTCTTGCTCTCTGGTCCAAAATCTGTTGACTCTTCATCCTATTGAGACGGATTTCATGGTTGCGAAGCTCGTCGCTTCGGGTTAAACGAGGATGGAGCCCTACGTTTTATAGTGTATCTATATTTTTATAGCAAGGCATATACCTTCTTTCTTGAATTAAATTTTATATGACTGAGAGTCGCGGTGAAGTTGGAAATAATGTTACTGAATTATCGCAATCGTTCGCACTTCCTCATGTTTTCACATAATTTCATTTTTTTCTTCTCAGATTGCGGGTTCTCGTCCTTCGCATAATATTAAATACGAATTTAATATTTTTGCTTCTTCGCGTGTCATTCGACATTTTTTTTTATTATAATTGAATATCGATCGTTCGATCGCTGCCTCGTCGTCGACATCTCCATACGAACCTTCGAACATTCAAGCAATCTTCTTTCACCCCCTCGCTCTTCGTCCAAACTCTGTTTCCCCTTTATCCCATTGAGACAGATTTCACGGTTGCGCGTAATTACACGTTCGAATGGCTCTTAATGGCTTTCGAGGTTTCAAGCCGGTAATTGAATCCAGATGCTGGGCGGAGAGGGATAGGACAGGGAAGAGACCTCTCGGCACATTTATAGGATTCACCTGGGAGATTCAGGCGCACTTGGACTGTTCGCTTGCGTCTTTCCATCCCGTTCATCTCTGCAGTGATACGTATATAGCCCGCCGCGGTGGAGAATGTAACTGCAGTTCTTGGAGTGTGCGCGGACGTACCGGAGAGACTCGACAAAACAAAGTCGTACTCGTTGTCGTTGTCGTTGAGGAACCGAGCTATCGCCGAGGGCGTAAAATGGGAGTGGCAGGAGAGATGCAAAAGAAGAAGATCGTCGCTGCTCACCCGATGAGAGTACCTACTCGACGCGCAACTTTTACTGGCAACGAGATACCGAGCAAAGAAGATCGCTCGCCCGAGTCATAAATACGAGAGCCGAGGCCGTTATTGTCTAATTAACTCCGCCAGACGAGAGAACGTCGACTCCCGTTGGTACAGTTAACCGTAATTTCCACAAGGGCGCCCTTCTTCGTTCTTGTTCATTGGTGACTCTAAAAGCGCTACGGTTTTCCGCTCTAGGCCGCTTACTGCAAACGGACTCGGTCGATTCCCCGAGGTTCTTTGCACCGGCTTATCGTAATACGCAGAGGCACCTTTCGTACTCGCCGAGACACTTCGACGAGATTATTAAAACTATCTGTGTGTCTGGTGCTGTAACTGTACGGCGGTTTTGTCAATTTTACCGTTTGCACGTCGGTGAAACAATGTTCCGCGAATGAAAATTATATTGGGAACTGCGATTCGCCAAGCTGGATGGTAGAAGAGAATGGAATCGAGATTATCTCTCGAATTTTAGAAGTTTTGCCTCGATTTTGATTCAGCAAACTACTCGATTTTCGGGACCCTCGCTGACACTTATCTCAAATCTTGAAATTGAGCTGACGTCAGTTGACTGTCGAATGGTCCGTCGTACAATGGAATTAGTAATTAGAAGTAATTGTGATTCCAACACAAAAAACGGCTATCGAAAAACCAATCATTACCGATTAACATGTTTGCATCGAAATCCTCGGAAAGTAATGTTTTTTTTTTCATGAAAACGAAACGTCCTCTGTGTCTTGTTCTCTCAGTGCACAAATAGCTTTATCGGACCAAAGGTGTTTGGTTCAAAGAGCCTATATTTTTATAAGGGAATTAAAGTTGGAAACTCGAACCACCGATTCGCAGACTTTTCATGTCGAATCGGACTTCAATATTTACCACTTTTGCCCTGTTTATATCGGTTTGGCAGCTTGCCAGTCATGTTCCTTTACCATGCTATTTCTGTGTAACCGAACTAAAAAATGTGCGCGATGTTTTAAATAAAGTAATTGCAAGACAATCTCTACTCACATTTTCCAAAAAATTCTCTTAAAAACCTATTACCTTAATAAAACGACAAAAGCCCGATGACATCGTTAGGCCCGTTGGCTCCACCGTCAGCACGTTGGCCAGTTTTCTGGGCACCACTCGCAATTGGTTTTTCATGTAGAAAAGCAATTTGTTAAAAAAAAAAAAAAAAAAACAGGAAAAAAATGTGTTTCACTCAACCTCGTCACAGGGGAGCGAAAAGCGTTAGAATTTAATTTTCGAAAATTGTACGGCGCAATTTGGACAATGCGATCGGTGCCGAACCGCCATGGGCTCGTGCGTGGATCGATCCCGTGGGATGTGTGTCCCGTCGATGATACAAAATCTACTCTACGATCGACGCTTCAACTTCTCGATGTTCACGTGCGCTCCCACATACGAGCCCTTCAGAGTCGAGAGGGGTTTGCCGCGTATGTTTGGAGAGCGCTGGTGAAGCATCGACTATTTTGGTTAGCCGTTCGATCGGAACGACCGTCCCGCTGCAACTTTATTGCGAGAAAAAAAAATCATATATCAGCGAAAGTCTATATAGCTCGGTTGCGCATCGCGGCACAATAAACGCTGCATCCACTCTGTCACGCGTCACGCGAAATGTGTACTATATTATACGAGGCGGTGGTTATCGCCGGCGGTCGCTCATTTACGCCACCGACCGCTGGAGGGAAAACGTTATAATGTTAAACGAGCTCCAATGAAAAGTGGCGATGGCCCAAGGGGAAGTTTATGCTCGTGACACGGAACTCGTTTCCATACTGCACCGCTGCGTTGCTTCGAGTGGCGATGGTGATTCTGCTGCAGGTACCGTTGCGATGGTTCGTAATGATGCCGAGTAAACTAAACCGTAATATCATTCGGTGCCGCTCATGACGCCCCGCATGTGCAATTTCGATTGTCAATTCGTCGATGAAACTGCCTGCGCCTTGATCCTCGTTCGCTGGCCCTGCGGCAACAATAAATGTCACTATATATGTCCATAATACGACTGTTCGAGCAGCACGGTTAACGAGGCGCGCAATCAGCACGGAACCGAACCGGAATGAAAATAGATCGGCAAAAAAGAAGATAAAAATTCGATAAAATTTCTGTTTCCTCGGGTTTCGGGAAGGCTTCATTGCAACGTTGTAAAACTACTCCGGTATTTTTTGTAGTCGCGTGTCTGACTTGGCGTATCAATTTCTGGATAACGCGTCGAAACTCGAGTGGACTCTCGACTTCCGGTCTGCAGCTGGTTTCTGCTCGGTGCAACCCTCTGGTTCGTTCGTTCCACTGGCTGGCGTAATTCGACCTAAAATAAGAGCGCAGAATACCAAGGCGTTCTTTGTGATTTCCATTTGTTTATTTTTTCATAATTTTTTGTGCTATTCGTCCAATTTTTTTTGCATGTTCGCCGAACGGTCGTCCTCCATCCTGGTCGCCGTTGTGCCATCCGGTGTCGAAACTGTCCACCGCTGTATCCACATTTTGTACGAAAACATTGATATACTATGAACAGCGCGAGAACTCGGGGCTGCCCTGTGAAAATTGCGACGAAATTAATTAATCGGACTACGAAGCATTCATCCATTGACGATAAATGAAAATTAATACACGTTTCAAGTCAATTTTCGATGCAACTAAATTTGAACCCTCTAACGGTCGACCCTCTTTCCTGTTGAAAAAAAAATGATTTTTCTCAACAGCTCGTCACTATTTTGGATAAAAATGTGTAAATCTAAAGTAACAGTTTTAGGCTTCAAAATTTTCAAAAACAATTTTCAATAAATTTTGCTAAAAAAAAACTTTCTACAGGATGCATCACTATTCATGAAATATTTTCCCAATTTATGAAATAAAAATTGAAGATATTTAAAAAAATGTCAACCTCACAGAAATGCGTCACACCGACGGCCAAAGCGTTAAATACCTTCATACAAACGTCAACTGATTGCAAGCGTGAAATTGTGCAGGTAAATATTTTCGTGATTGCTCTCACAAACGCGTCGACGCGTTTGTAATAAGTTTCAGCGAGTAGGAGAAGTTACGGCGCGATGAAAGGATCAGCACTCCCGTGCAGAATTGGCTGTCATCTCGTGTCATAAACTTTTTCCATTACATGCAATGAGTTCTAACGAACGCTGTCAACAATTGCGTCGCCCTTGACTTCATTTCCCCCACCCATGCAACAGTCGACGTAACTCACGATTTTTTTGTGCGTGTCGCTTTTCACCCAATAAAATTCTCCCGACAATAATTAGTAACATTTCTGCGACGATAATCGACGATAAGACATATTTCCAAGCGTTTCACGCTTCATCGAACAGCTCGGTTGACGGCTGTGACTAAACAGCAACTATGTAATTCCACGCGTGACCTTATTTCACGAAACGTTTTCTCTTTTCATCGGCGATCCGTGTAATCTGACTATCAGATTCAAGGAATAACTCGGGCCACCTTGGCCTGGATCATTCGATAAGGAAAACAATGTGAAAAGTCAACCTGCCACGGTTGATCGTGTTTCATTGAATTTCCAAGGATCTCCCTGAGGTCTGCCTGGAAGTGTCGTTAACGCACATTGCATTATCGAAGGGGGTCGCTATGAAAATATTTTCAATCCAGCCTCGAGACGCGAGCCGTAATCGAAAAAATATTCTTGCTTCATCGTAAAAGCAAAGAGCAAATACCGGGCTGGAGGGTGGAAAAAAGAAATGGTAAAACAGGAACGACGGACAGCGTCGTCGCACGGCTGTTCGCTGCGGCGAGGAAGAGGACGGTGTCGGGTGTAATCGCGAAAGCTCTAGCCTCGGGTTACTTGGAAAGAATCTACAAGCGAAAGCACTTCCGGCCCAGATGCCGGAAGAGTGGTCGAGTATGGTATCGCGTTATCGGATTCGAACCCGGCTGTTTTGCCCCGGTTAAGCGTCCCTGTGTGAGTCCAAGTGTTGCAGCCTTTCTTGCAGACAACACACATAGATTCACACATATAGTCACATGTACGGATACATAGTCGATGACTAGCTGTTTGCATACGTAGAGGTAGACTGTATGTCCGCTTACCAGGTCGCGGCGCGAGGGTTTCGACCCTCGGGCTATTTGGGCTGTCTGCCTTCTTTGCGTCCGTCGCCGCAAGGAAAAAAGTCCACCTGGACAACTTAGCCTGCAGAAGGACAACGGTGTAATTGTTTTCGCGCTTCCGCCCGACGTTTCGGTGCTTCTGGTAGCGAGATATCGTTGCCGTATTGTCGGTATAATGTCACTTCCAGTGAAAAACTAATATTTCGAAGCGGGAAGTGACGTTTTCCCGGTACTGCACGGCCAGCTGTTTGCACATGTAGAGGTAGATCACATATGCAGAGATAAATCGCATATTTAGAGGTAGATCGCATATGTAGAGGTAGATCGCATATGTAGTGGTAGATCGCATATGTACAGGTAGATCGTATATGCAGAGGTAGATCGCATATGTAGAGGTAGATCGCATATGTAGATGTAGATCGCATGTGCAGAGGTAGATCGCATATGTGGAGGTGGATCGCATATATAGAGGTAGATCGCATATATAGAGGTAGATCGCATATGTAGAGATGGATCGCATATGTAGAGGTAGATCGCATATGTAGAGACATGTCCGCTTACCGGATTTCGCCGGAAGGGTTTCAACCCTCGGGCTGTTCGGGCTGTTTGCCTTTTTTGCGCTCGTCGCCACAAGGAAAAACTCCACCTGGACAACTTGGCCGGCAGAAGGACAACGGTGTAATTGTTTTCGCGCGTTCGCGCGACGTTGCGGTACTTCTAGTAGCGAGATATCATTGCCGTATAAACGGACTCCTGAAAGCCCTCTGCGATAACCCATCTCGGAGTTTCCGGTTTGAATTGCGCGAGCAACAGCCCGCATACTGTAGCCTCAAACTATATAATAATACACGGCATTAGCGACCGCACCGCCCCGTTCTTGTACACATCTGTGTGCGTCTCAGATATCCTTTGTTTCGGAGTACAACGCGTGAACCTTGGACGAAACTCAATCTCCGCTCATAGCGAGAAATTCTCTATGTAAACCATTTCAGCTGCGATGCCCGTAAGGGAAATGTGCCACAGTTGGAGGCGGTCGTTTCGACGAAAATCCCAGTTATAATCCGTCCGTTGTGCAAAGCTTTAGGACGAATTTCGGAAAAATTCAGCAAAAACGCTATCACGCGTCGCGCGACTGGCTTTGCAAGGCGGATTTTTCGTTTGACTGAATGGTACATTCGAAAAATGATATCACCCGAGTAACAATTCGCAACAATTTTTCACACAATTTATGGAGAGATCGCTGACGTTTTTAACTTCAGATAAATATCTCACTCTTGGAAAATAAGATTTTCAAATCGAAAATGTCGTATTTTCCGTATGACATCACTTCCAGTTAAAACCTAATATTTAAAACCCGGAAGTGACGTATTGTCGGTATGACGTCGGCAAATGAAATTTCAAACCGGAAGTGACGTTTTCCCGGAAGTGCGCTAAGTTCAGCCGGAGTAGAAATTTTCCAGCGTTACTCAGGCCCTGACAGGGTCCGGACCAGACCCGACGAGGCTTTATTAGGACCTTATCAGACCCCGATGTAACGCTCGAACATTTTTGTGGTGCCGACATGTCGGGTTCGACTAAATATCGAGGTCGGGCGAATACTGGATCGAGTGCCGGACGAGTGCGAAACCCCTGGCAGCTTGTGCGGTCCCGCAGCCGTGCCAATGGTTAAATCTCACCTGGGTTTCCACTTGATCTTTATCAATAGCCAGTACCGAGAGCTTTACTGTAATTTCCCATCAAAAAAAGAAAATAGTGTCCTCTCGTTAGCCAACCGTCTCATCGTCGCTTACGCTCGCACCCGGTGCTCTGCGCTGTTAGGGCACTGGGATGTGTGTCAGCGTGTTTTCTGGCTGTGTATACACGGCGCGGCGCGTGGCAGCTTCTCCCGACGGTGCTTCGCCGCGAACGGTAATCTTGATTATGCCTTTGTATTCCGGAGCGCGAAGGGAGCAAGCAGAGAATAGAAAAGCCGGCATGGAGGAACCATTCACTCTGTGTCGCGAAGGTTGAACTTGGAAGGCTTTAACGCGTGACGTCAAATCCCGGGGTCCTATGCAGCGTCATTTTCAAGCCGTCAAGCAGCCCGAAGCGCCACACCGAGTACCAGCGAGGAAAACAGAGGATAAGGGAGGAGAAAGCCTTCGTCGCTCGGGTCTGGAGGAACATTACAAGTTATTTGCGACCTCGCTGACGTTGCTGCTAGTGGGCTGGATGCATCCACCCTAGCGAGATTGGCCTTCTTACTCTCCTCTGGACCACAAGAACTTTCACAGAGCGGGAAGAAAATAACGAGAATGGATGGCGAACCGGAGAGGGTGGGAGAGAGACGTTTACCCGGATGATGCAAAGGCGGAGGGAGCTTGTAGAGCTCGAGCTTTTACGAAAGCCTGGTACCGGGTCGACCAGGTCACCGAGCACGTCCAACCGCGCCCTATGACTTGGGATCTGCATTTTTGGCGCTGGGTTCAGTGTCCTCTAGGGATTTTTTTTTTGTAAAACGGTAAGTAAATTCAAAAAAACTCTTTGAAAAAAATGTCGACACTTGAATACAGTAGAACCTCGATTATCCGAACACCCTTTATCCGAACCCTCTGTTATCCGAACTGGCACTGGTTCGGATAAAGTTTCTATTATTCGAACTATTGCTCGAAATTCTCGTATCCTTACATTGTTGCACGGCAGTACATTGTTGCACTCTTCAATCAAGCGAATTCAACAACACTCGAGCTCGCATAGATTTACACAGCACTGCCGTAAATGCCCGTCAGTCGTATGCGCAGTATTTATTAGTTTCTCAGCCGAGCAAATACACACGT
>JAPYZC010001914.1:0-16608 GCA_030522665.1 Ichneumoninae sp. A BG-2022a | reverse complement strand
GCACGAATACTCGCACGAATACTCGCACGAATACTCGCACGAATACTCGCACGAATACTCGCACGAATACTCGCACGAATACTCGCACGAATACTCGCAAGAATACTCGCACGAGTGATCACACGAATACTCGCACGAGTGATCACACGAATACTCGCACGAGTGATCACACGAATACTCACACGAATACTCACACGAATACTCACACGAATACCCACACGAATACTCACACGAATACTCACACGATACTCACAGATATTCACAGATACTCACAGATACTCACAGATACTCACAGGCACTCATACAGACACTGCAAGCGCGCGACCCAACATAAACGCTAGTTAATATTATATCAATAATATATCGTATGTTTTATTATAGGCTTCGGATATCTTCCGTTTTTAATCACGCGACATGCTTTTTCTTCACAGAGCTGTAACCTTTTCGTTACTTTTAAATTGTCACCCTTTTGTATAGAGAAAACACACCAACACGACTATTAGCATAAATACGACGAAAGGCTGACATCTACGTTTCTATAAATACGTGGTCTCTCACTTAGTCACGAATGTCCGCCGCGTTTTGTACGTACTTCGAAGAATGAATGTCGTTGTGTTTCATCGTGAACTCTTTAGCGTGTACGTTCAGCTGTGGATTTGCCGTGATTCCGTCGGATCTCACACCTGAAAAAATAAAATCGACCACGTGAAAAATAAATTCGCAAAATTTCATTTTTTCTTTTTTTTCCAGAAACGTTATAAATTGAAGAATGTGCTGACCTGGTGGTCGATATATTTCGAGGGATGGCTTCGATTTCGGGGTCGGTACGTTATTGCTTCGTTTCTGCAAGACCGCATCCCTCATCTGCAAAGGAAGATCATGAAGCATAGCTTCCCTCCCGCGAGGAAGCGAAAAAGAAGCTATCCCTCGCAGCGCTACGAGGGGACCAGGAACTTCGTCGCCGGAGTGTGCAGTAAAAAAAAAGAAGAAATATCGCCGCTTCACAGCGGGACAAAGAGGAGGTATAAACTTACAGTGAGAACCGCGTGAGAGTCATGCTCATAGAGGGCCTCTACGCGGAGAGCACGGGATCGTCAACGTCACGGGCGAGGCGGACCACTCGATGTTTAACACACAAAACGTTGAAACCTCGCGCTACGCGTTGTCCTCCCCGTCGTCGACGCTCCGGCCGACGACGCTCCCGATCATATCTCGAATCTCTTCGCCCGACAAAATTCTGTCCACCCTCAATTTTTTTTGGTCGCCCTTTTAGTCTTTTAGCCCCGACGAATATTTGTCCCCGATGAATTTAATTGTCTATTATTTTTTATTTCAGTTCCAGAATTTCGCGAGCCGTTCCGTGGCGACGCATCAGCGGCTGCCGTGCCACTTTCGACGCGTTATTTCACACTGTACATACACACGACGGCGAGCCAGAAGCTACTCCGATGACTGAGACCTAATAATAGCGAGAGAGCGCAGTAACGTACGAGATAGAAGGCTTCGGTGCTATATATATATATATATATGTGTGTATCGGAGTCGCACGAAACCGAAGACTGAAATAATCCGGTCCGGCATTTTCCAACCGCTCGGGGGGGCATTTCGTACGAGAGTCTTCGTCGATCAGCTTCGAACTCTCTCACGTTCGATCCCACCGGAAATTGCGATAAGTATGTGGTGAGCAAAAAAAAGAAGAAAAAAAAACTTCCCACTAATCCGATTCCGGGCTGTTCAAATAACGTCGCAAATTTATTTTAATGAATTCAGGTACTCGGGACGATGAATCATGGATCTACCGAATCATCCGTTTCTTCCTACCGAATATGAACAGAAGAAGTTGGCCCGAAGCTCGGCAGGAAGTGCTCCGGCTTTTGCGCGAAAGTGTTAACCACGCTTCGACGTTAAAATAGATTTTTGGAGCGCGCGGCGGGAGAAGAGGAGAAAAGAAGCGACTCGGAGTGCACGGATCGGAAGGAAGCGATAAGCTTTCTTTGTTCGAAGACTCGAGTTTTACCTTCGTCGATGCGCGCGCAGTTTTTTCGGAGCCCTTCGACTGCGCGTTCTCCTGGGACTTCTTCGACGGGTTTCCGGCCGGGTGCCTCGAGCCCTTGGAAACTCTGCCAGCTTCGGGGGAGATCGATGGCAGATGAAAAGAAATGAGAACACTCGTAGAGTTTCGATTCTCGAGCCCAGACGGACGGCGCGAGACTCCGCACAGCGACGCGCGTTTAATAATTACCTGTGCCCTGCACGACCATTTCGCGAGATTGAGCCTAAAACTCGACGGTCACATGGCAAAACTCGGTATCGCCTCCTTCTCCTCGGTCCGGGTTTAGCCCTCGCACCGTGGTTGCTCTCGATTTCTATCGTAGATCTCTCCAACTCTGTTGCTCCCCGCTCGCCAGATTTTACAGTCTCGGACCGAAACGAGGGGACCCGCGCGTCTCGCTTCTAGTCTAGCAAAACTCGCGGATTCTCGCGCAAACCCAGCGCCATAACTTGAACGACTGGAATAGCAAAACATATAGGATACATCAGTAAACGCATATTCGTCCCCGAGGACAGTGTAGGCATACACGGGCTACCGAATCCCCACCATTCGGTTCGCTGAAGTTTCATCGACGATACTATGCGATGCCATTTATGTAGACTCCGATACAAACTGCTGGAGACTTCGGGAGAGCGAGAGTGTGTGTGTGTGTGCCTTTTTATCGAATAAGGCGCGGCATCGACGACGCGTGGACACCCACGCCTCACGCGAATGTCATTCGTTTACGTTTGCCGATTCCGCAGCTGCAGCGATGAGAGAAGTTTCGTTAATAACGTAGTAACGTAGGACGAACATTTAAAAAAGTACATTCTTCTGATATTATTATTCAATAATAGTAATAATGATAATGACGATAATGATAGTGTAATGCATTATTATTGTTACTGTTATTATTATGATTGACATTTAGAAATAGAGAAATTTGCAGTTGTGAAAATCTGCTGATGTCTTTAGTTGGGTTCTCTTAAATTTTTTTAAGATGCGAGATTTCTTTTTTTTTATTTGAAGATATTGTTAATATTATGATGGGGATGTTATTACGGTATAATTAATATGTATTTTAGGCGTGGAATGTCGAGTGTCCAAAGGCAGAAGGGCGTATCTTCTGCGCTTATAGACGGAGTTTTGTAAACTGTGTATTCAAGTGAAACAGGCAGTGTATAAAACATAAAAATGTGGACATATTTTGTAGACTTTTTTGTAGCAACTGTTTAAATATTTGCAATGTTTCTCAGAGTGCCGTTTGTCGCAGGCTTTAACGAAAAATAAAGTTGTCGAGATAATTTTTGTTGTCGAACCGAGGTTCGCCTTACTGCCGAGTGGCGGCGCCAGCGACTGGACAGCAGTTGGCCCGAGCAGCCGAAGATTCACACGTGTTTGACTCTCTCGAGTTATATTTTATTAATAAAAATTTAGTGTTGGGTCTCGTATCGAGAAACAATTAATTCTGTCCTTCGGTTCGGCTCGTTGTTTCGTTACCACTAAGTTTTAGCGCACAAATACCGCGGACGAAAAAATTGTCCGCAAGAAAAATGTGTTTTTGAGTTTGTCGAGGTTAGGAAACGAGTTTTGTGATTGTTGTGGATAGATTTTTGGAGCAGCGAAGATCGAGGATGCTCGAGGACAGCGAAGAAGTGCCAGTGGACGAGGAGGACCAGACGGAAGTCACGTGGAAGGATTTGGTTAGTTTTTTATTTTTTATTTTTTTATGGATTATTTTTTATTTTTTTATGGATTATTTTTTATTTTTTTATGGATTATTTTTTATTTTTTATGGATTATTTTCTATTTTTTTATGCATTATGTTTATTGGAGTATTTTTTAGGGTGTCGTGGATGCGCTGTGTACAGCTTGCGAGGACCTGAAATGGAAGTCTCCTACGAAGATCCAACGCGAGGCCATTCCCCTGACGCTGCAAGGTACATTCTGACCGGTTTTATTTGTTTACTTATTTATGTATTTACTTATTTTTTTATCAATGGGAAAAAATCCTTCTACAAAGAAATATAATGTAATCTATATGATTTAACATAATGATGGTGTCCAGCAGTCCTCGAAGTCCTGGAACTGTCCTCGAATTTTGCCTGCTCTTGAAAAAGTCATGGAATGTCCTTAAATTTTGCCTAATGTTCTTGAATTTTTTTTAACTGCAAATTTGAGCTTGTTTCAAAATGTGTATTACCAGCCACCATGCAAAAAACATGTGTAGCTTTGTTCGGCTGAGATATATACATTCACGCGTGGCAAGTAGTTTTTTTTTTCCGAACCGATTTCAATGTAAACGAAAACTGTTATCAAACTAAATGTTATTTCGAACGTCGCATGCAATATGCATATTTTTATTTTTTATAAAAAATAGTTTTCAAGTGTCCTGGAAATTGTCCTTGAATGTTGTACCTTTTACTCAACACCATGATAATGCGCAAAGTATTCTGAGTAATGTGTACCAAGTAACTTTTTGATGCCGTTTGTGGCCTGCATGGAACGTATAGAATATCGCGTGAATCGCAGCGGTAGTGCGCGTTTAATGGCAATCTAGCACGCTTTCATTTGCTCACAAAAAATGTTATTTTGCAGGAAAGGACATTATCGGCCTGGCGGAGACCGGATCGGGCAAAACGGCTGCCTTCGCGGTTCCGATATTGCAGGCGCTCCTGGAGAATCCTCAGAGATACTTCGCACTGGTGCTCACGCCTACCAGAGAGCTCGCTTTTCAAATATCGGAGCAATTCGAGGCCCTTGGTAAACAAGATCGAGGATAAAACGATCGAAAGAACAAATTTTGCAGCGGATGTATTAACGCTTCGTTATTCGACGCAGGTTCCACGATCGGCGTCAAGTGCGCGGTGATAGTCGGCGGTATGGACATGATGTCGCAGTCGCTGATACTGGCAAAGAAGCCCCACATTCTCATCGCCACTCCCGGACGTCTCGTCGATCATTTGGAAAACACTAAAGGGTTCAATCTTCGATCGCTAAAGTTTCTCGTGATGGACGAGGCCGATCGCATTCTCAACATGGATTTCGAGGTCGAAGTCGACAAAATACTGCGCGTCATTCCTCGGGAAAGGAGAACGCTGCTGTTCTCGGCGACGATGACGAAGAAAGTACAGAAATTGCAACGAGCGTCGCTTCGCAATCCCGTTAAGGTCGAAGTCTCGACCAAGTATCAGACCGTCGAGAAATTGCAGCAGTACTATCTCTTTATTCCAACGAAATTTAAAGTAAGTTCTCTCCGAGCTTAGAGTAGAAAGTGGGTAAATGAGAAATCGGAGATAATAAATTAAAATAACATAATAAAATAGATCGGAGCTAATAACTGTTGTTTTTTAAATGATGTATTTTTTTTAACAGGACGTGTATCTCGTGCATATACTCAACGAACTGGCGGGAAACAGCTTCATGATTTTCTGCGGAACTTGCAACAACACCGTAAGAACAGCTCTGATGCTGAGACACTTGGGTTTCATGGCTGTACCGCTGCACGGACAAATGTCGCAAAATAAGAGACTCGCGGCTTTGACCAAGTTTAAAGCGAAGAACAGATCCATTCTCATATCTACCGACGTTGCTAGCAGGTTCGATGATGTTTTTTATGTCTTCGGTTGAAAATTAGTAATTTACGCTACTAGCGCGGTAAAATTTTTCTGACGAGTTGCCATCAAATTTTACTTCACAAGGTGTGAAAATCGGGATTTTATGCACATGAACCGTGCGTAAAACTGCAATTTTCGCACCGAGTCTAATAAATTAGATTTTCAAACCGGAAGTGATGTATTTCCGGCAAATATACGAAAAATCTAAATTTCCGTTTTTGTAAATTTCATAGTCGATAGCGAGAGCGTCCGAGACATAACTTGATAGTATTTGATAATTTAATATTTGTTTTTCTACAGAGGTCTCGACATTCCTCACGTGGACGTGGTAATAAATTTCGACATACCGACTCACAGCAAGGATTACATTCATCGAGTCGGGAGAACGGCGCGTGCCGGACGTTCGGGGCGTTCGATCACCTTTGTAACTCAATACGACGTCGAGCTGTACCAACGGATCGAGCAACTGATATCTAAGCAATTGCCTCTCTACGCGACGGAGGAGGAGGAAGTAATGTTGCTGCAGGAGAGAGTCGCCGAGGCGCAGCGGATGGTGAAGATGGTTAGTAAAAAAAAAAAGACCAATCGCCAAAGAAAAAGAAAAATATACAAGACCGTTTACACATGATTTTCAGGAAATAAAGGATATCGAGGACAACAAAAAGTCGGGAAAGCGTAAGAAACGGCAAGACGACGGGGACGACGACGACACGGAGCAATCGTCGGGCGTGAGAAAACGCGTGAAGGGAAAATTCAAAGGCAAAGGTAAAAGGGGAAAGTAGCCGACGAAAAAGAAAATCTTTTTATATGAATATCGAGATAATAAAAGAAGAGGTATCGAATGAGCGGTAAATATTAATTTTCTCATCATTTTATTCTCAAATATTGTTTTGTTTTTTTTTAATTTTCCATCGGCGTTGGCGGTCGGTCGGCGTCGTGATAATAACTCTGCGTCAATCGATTTATCTCTCTCATCATTGCTATTTACGTGCGTTAGTATTCTACCTACTCGTTTAAATGATTATTAATTACATTGGAGAACTCGTGAAATCTCTACACGCTTACACACATTTCAAGAAAAAAATTAATGAAAGAACATTGGATTAAAAGGTTTTTTTGTTTTTTTTTTCGTCGTCGGTAAATATATCTCTGTGTTATTGGAAGTGCAGGGAATTCGAAGCGGCTTTTCGCATTTTTGCAAATAACAAAAATCGCAAAACAATCTCTCACGCTCTAAAACTGACTAAACTGCTCCGAATCGGTTTGTATAATATCTCAATTTAATATTTACACATCGTCCATTTGTCTCTCGGAGATCCTACGAATTACGTTATCATTTAATTAACGACTTTTACGCCGTAGTATGAAAATTCACAATATATATATCTAGGCCTCTCGAGAACCCTTTTGGGCGACTTTCGAGATTCCATCTAGAAATTCTTTTCTTTTTGTTTGTTTGTTTGTTTTTAATTCTTCGTAATATGCTGTATAGAACAGAGATAAATTTGGCGTTTAATATCGTTTTCTTTTGCGCCAAACGTATCGTTTTGAAACGAGACTCCTAGAGATAAACATTCACGGCGATTTTAGCTTCTGTTCTATTCTTTTCCACAATACTAGTCCATAGCTCCGCTATCGCTGTCTTATCGGCGATAAGATTTTTCTCTATCGCTATACTTCCCCGTCGTTGTTTATTGTTAAAACGCCGGAAATAAATATGCCGAAGAGAGGGAGAGCGTTCGAAGCGATCAATCGGAAGATTTATTTACAGGTTGAACAACTTTTTGCTTTTTACTCTCAAAAAAAATTTGTATTTCTCTTGCACAGATACTTCAGGAATGAAACATCCTATCTCCGATAAGTCTGCCCACTCTGATATTGAATCTTCGAAAAGTCTGAAAAATACACGTTTCAGCTAATATCATTCTTTTTTCTTCTTTACACTCGACGTGATTTTTCCGAGTTGTCTCAAGTTCGACGTGAGAAAAGACATTTTTGGGAAAGAGCGACGACTTTAATGGATGGAATGCTTTTATTTTTTTTTATCTTCATATTTCTTGTTCAACTCCTTCCATTATTCTCCCCCTCTCCCTCTCTCTGTCCGCAGTGTGCCAGTGTGATTGAAAAATTGAAACAACTTAAGGTTTCCATTTAAATGAGAAATAAAATATATTCCATAATATTATTATTCACTATGTCTACACATTCTGTACAGTAATTCAATTCAAGGTGTATTCTTTTTTTTCTTTTCTTCTTTTTTTTTTGTTTCTTTTTCTTTTATACCTCAATATACTTTATACAAAAAGGCTACTTATAATCTAACATTAAGACATACCATAGCATGAGCGTTCGTCACTTTGCCGCCTAACAGCACGATGAAACCCCGCTCATGTTTGTACTGGTATTACAGAGTCAGTCGCCAGCGAGTATAACTTCTTCCTCTTGTTATCACACACCGCACACTAAACTGCATTAAAGTGTGTCTCTGGTGCCTTTCGTATCATTATTATAGTTACAAGTTTACTGTCTCCAGTTTGTTTTTGTTGTTTGTTGTTGTTTTTGTTTCTTTCTTTTGTTTAAATCGTACTTCTCTATCGTCATCGATGATGAACCACTCCAGACCTTACATTCGATATTTCCCTCATTCGTTCAATTTTTGCAATTGTCCAGTTCTTTTTTTTTCATCCACTATCACACTGTCTTGTTCCGCGTTCCCTGTTTGTTTATTTTCGGTTTATGCGCTCTCTTTCAGTTCGACGTTTCACACAGTAATGTGGAGGAGAGTGCAGTGGTCGGGCAGCGAAGGCAGGAGAGACTCTCTTCGAACGCGCTCCCAACGTTTTTCCCTTCTTTTTTCGCGCAAAATGAACTTGCGACTATGAGTATATGTGTCTTTCCGCTCGAACTTTTTTTTGTTCTCTCTCACTCTGGGTGTATAATACATGCGATCTTTTTTACTTTCACGTTTCCGAGATACCGTTGTTGTTTCTTCTTTTGTTATTTTTTTTACCAATAAATTAAATTATCCTTTTTTTCGTGAAAATATATAGAATCGTAAAAAATAATATCCGACGTTCAGAATTTTTGTGTCTCGTAATACCGGTACTAGAAATAGAGTGCATATCGGAGACTTTTTCAGACACATGTGACAGATCTGCGACGTTTTTTGTTGCTTTCATGGATTCTCGTTATTAATTGAGGTCTCTGTCCTCTAAGTACTTGTACTCGAAAGTAAAGCCCTCCTTCTTTCTCTGCCCCCATTTCTCGTAGTCGAAATATATGTAAGTTCCCTGGAAAAAAGAAAGATAGCATCGTTGTAATAATGATTCCGTTGGTTTCGGAGTCGACAAATTTAATAGCAATGATAAGTTACAATTACCTGTTCGTACTCCTCGTTGATAACTTTGGGCTCTTCATGCCTCTGGAACCACATCATGTACTTGGTGTGAAACCTCCAGCTCTGCTTCTTCAGCGCCTTCGCAGCCAAATACTGACCCTTGGAGCCTTCCATGTAGTAAAATATAAAGAAGAGGGTCTCCGTCGACAGTCGCTGAAAGAACTCCACGGTGTCCGAGTGCGGTAGTTGTACCTGCCGGATCAATAAATCAATGAGCCAATATTTCACGTCACAGCCCAAGAGATTCGAATTAAAGTAGTATGAGCATATAGGCCGACACCACGTAAAATTCGGACAGAATTAAGAGAGTAATTGCGAATACTTCTCGATGGGATAAGAATCTGAAAAAAATCAAGCATATGGAAGGTGTCGAAAATATTGTTTTTGCATAATAATAATTTCAAAATGTTATTAACAAAATAAAGAAAAAAAATTGTTCAACTAACCTCCCAGAAAAACAACTTTTTTAAATGAAAATTATTTCTTAAGTTTTCGGAATACGTATCAATTTCTTCAGAATTTTGTCTAATGTTCGAAAATTGCGTTATTGTCACATTTTTATGCTGTAAAGAAGTTCAAAAATCACAATTTTCGAAGATCAAATAAAATTCTGCAATAATTTATACGTTACATTAGAAAAGTTAAGAAATAATTTTCATAAAAAATAAAGATTGTTTCCGGGTGATTTGTTGAACAATTTTTTCCATTAATTTGTCAACAACATTTTGAAATTCTTATTATGCGTAATCAATCTTTTCAACATCTTTCATACGCTTGATTTTTTTCAGATTTTTATCCCATCGGCAAGTGTTCGCGATTCTCTCTCAATTCTCTCTGAATCTTACGTGGTGTCAATTTACTCTCATACCACGTCAAAACTAACGTGGAAAACGCAACGAAACAAAAGAATTGAATCACCTGTTGATAGTATGGTGGCGTGGGGCAAAGATTTCTCGGCAGATATGATCTTAGTCTTTCAGAGTCCGAAGGATGTGGCATGTGATAGTAGGCCGCCTCCATCATCTGGAATTGTAGCTGGTGCTCTTTCTGCAAGGGCACGGGGCCGAGCGGCGCGACGCCGAGTAGCGGTGGAATGTGCGCCTCGGATGTGGCGCTGTTCGTCTTAGCGCCGTCGAATATGTTTCTCGTGTTGAGCTCGGAGGGTGGTATCTCGAGACCGGCGCGCACGATGACCTGTTGGGCGATGGACTTGAGCGACGACATGCCGTCCGGTAGTTTAGTTATGAGACCGTTGGCAGTGGATGGTACGGGCGAGCACGAGTTCGCCGGTATCGGCGAGGAACGGCTGCTGACCGACGATTGGGGCGACGTCGAGCGCGCTATCGGCGTTGTCATTTCCGCCTCGCTGTTTATGCTGTTGTTCTGATTGTTTTCTCTCGTGTTGAC
Source organism: Ichneumoninae sp. A BG-2022a (assembly GCA_030522665.1). Lineage (NCBI taxonomy): Eukaryota > Metazoa > Arthropoda > Insecta > Hymenoptera > Ichneumonidae > Ichneumoninae sp. A BG-2022a. The sequence continues at coordinate 6,155 of JAPYZC010001914.1, read as the reverse complement.
GCTGCTGCTGCTGCTGCTTCCTCCGCCTCCGCCACCAGCGCCAACGCCGCCGACGCCGATGCCGCTGTTGCCGATAATCGCGTTCGCGTTGCTGCTGCTGTTGTTGTTGCTGATGTTGGCGATCGTTATATTGACGATTACGTGGTTGGCCGAGCTGCCTGCACTCGTGTTACCGCTACTCGTCATATTGTGATTCTGACTTGGTTGTTGGTTGTGCAATACGCTGTGAGCAACAGTCGTTTGCAACGCTTGGGGCGTAGGATTGTTGTGCGGCGGTTGAGGCTGCTGCTGCTGTTGCTGCTGCTGGGGCGGTTGCGGCTGGGGCTGCTGTTGCTGCTGCTGTTGTTGCTGCTGTTGCTGTTGTTGCTGCTGCTGCTGCTGTTGCTGCTGCAACAGCTGCGGTGTCACCGGCTGAGCCACGCTCGACGTCACGCTCGACGTCGACGACGACGAGAGCAAACCGTTCTCGCTGCTGTGAGCTGTTGAGAAAAATAAATAGGTTTGAGTCTCGGCATCCCTTTGGGCTGTTCTTTTTGTCTGTACTTGACTTATCGTACCCCAGTAAGACCTCTGCTATGAAAGAGTGATCTAAATAGGTTACACATGTCCGTCCGGGCAGTAACTACAAGCTGTATTACGTCCAAAAGTTAACTTTTTGGATGGGTGGTAACTTTTGGATACCGTCCAAGCGAACATATGGAGCCCACTGAGGTCACTTTTTGATAACTAATTTTTTCGTGTATATATAATATAATATATATTATATATTATAGTATATTATATTATAATGTCGATTTTTTTATCGCCAATTGATATATCGATTTTAATGTTTTACTCACAGGACGTTTTACTAGAGGTAGAATGGATGGCTTGAGAATTGCTGTGCGAGGCAGCTACCGTGGCAAAATTGCCGGCGTTCGTCGTGGCAACGTGATTGCTAGTAGAGCTAGGCGAGCTATGGCTAGGTGTCATGGGAATGGTCTTGCTTGGAGTGCTGCTCGATAACATATTCGGTTTAATAGTGGCAGTGCTTCCCGTTGTTGGAATGCTCCCTTGCGACGAGTTCAGTAGCGGCCTTACTGCTGTCGGTTTCACAGGCTACGAAGACGAAAAGTGCGAACGCACGAAAGACGTTATTGAACATCGTAAATTTTAGTCGCTCGTGAAAATTAAGGAGGTTGGAGCGCTTCACACTAGTCAAATGAGTCCTACATTTTTAAAGTTCTTTATACAAACTTTTACGCATGTATTGATTATAATGAATGGTTTATTTGTTCTACGGCAAATGTCCTTAACCTGGAAAAATATTAATTGAAATGGATTTTTAAAAATATTTACTGGTTTTTACTGGTTTTTGCACAATTTCGAAAACGTCGATATTCGGACAGTTTTTCAAAGAATGATCCGTAATTTTTGCTCGATTTTGATGCATCACGGCTCATTCCTTCCTTGAAAGAATTCACCACCTAGATATTCGATACTATTTTCCGTTTACAAATGACAGCTGTGTGTTGACGAAGAAATTTCGTACATGGATAAACAAAAGGCTCTCATTTTTAAACAGAAAATACTATCGAACATCTATGTGGTGAATTCGTAGAGGATCTGTCAAGGATGAAACGGAGCCGTAATTCATCAAAGTCGAGCAAAAGTTGCGGGTTATTATTTGAAAAAACTGAACCAATATGTATTTTTTCGAAAAATTAGCAAAACCCAATAAACATTTTTGCAAATCCATTGCAATTAATGTTATTCTACGTTAAGGACATCTCCTGGAATATAAAAATAACTATACACTATCAATAATCAATTACAATACACTATCATAATCAATAGATCCGTAAAAGTTGGTGTAAACGACTTTAAAAAAATTGCACTCATTTGGCTAGTGTGAAGCGCTCCAGCCTCCTTAAAGTGAATATTGATATGCAGACAATGTACCTTGGTTTTCTTATCGGTATCGGTTGAACTATCACTCGAATGATTGTGCATGGTGGAACTCAATGGTGGCGAGGGTAGCGGCGATGCACCGGAATTCGTTGAGGTCGGGGTACCTCCGGTCTCGTTGCTATTGTTGCTGTCGGTCGTCGCCGACGATGGTATACCGACACCGGACAATTCGACCTCGTCCAAACCTATTATATCGTCGTAAATGTACTCGTTCTCCTCGAAGTCTGGCTCTTGCGAGGACTCGATGTAATACTCGACGTCGTCCTTTATCCTCTTGATCTGACGATAGAAAAAAATACCAAAAAAACGTCAGATCCACTTTCCTCGGCAAGGTTTGAATTTTTAAGAAAAATCGGTAAGATTATAATTTTTTTTTTTAAATCAATCACCGTGTTAACTTCGACCGACATGTTGTCCAACATGCGCAACAATGTCTCCAATTTGCGGATGTGATATCTATGCTTCTCGAGCTTTCCCTTGAGCTCGTCCATTCTATCCTGCTTGTCCTTGTCCAGCCTCTTCTTCTTGCCGGCCAACAGCGACTCGATTTCCGACTCGAAAGTGTCCAGCTGAAGCACGATTTGTATTAATAGTTGACGGGAATAGCGGTAAGAAGAAAGTCCGAAAGCAGTTTTCGCCGCTCTGTCGAGGGCTAAACGTACCTGCAGATTCAACGCGTCGATCGACGTCGCCAGCCAGTTACTGACCTCCTCGCGCTCCTTCTGTGCGGGGTCGAGCTTCTGAGCTGCCCCCAGGCCTTCCTTGGAGTAAGCCTTCGTTTTCGTTTCTCTCTCTACGACCTTAAACCTCTCCATTTGCTGCAATCAAACATTTTTTTACAATTAAGTAGAAGAATTAAGCATAAAAATTAAGTAAAAAAATCAAGTACAACTTTAAGTAAAAAATAAAGTACAAATTTAAGTACAAAAATCAGATACAAATTTAAGTACAAAAATCAGGTATAAATTTAAGTACAAAAATCAGGTACAAATTTAAGTACAAAAATCAGGTATAAATTTAAGTACAAAAATCAGGTACAAATTTAAGTACAAAAATCAGGTACAAATTTAAGTACAAAGATCAGGTACAAATTTCAGTACAAAAATCAAAAACAAATTTAAGTTAAAAAATCAGGTACATATTTATAGACAAAAATTAAGTACAAATTTAGATAGAAAAATCAAGTACAAAAATGAAGGACAAAAATTAGGTAAAAAACAGCTTGTAGTTTTACATACAGTTTCGATTAGCTTGCGGTAATCCAGGAGGGTGCTCTTATCCTTAATCTCTCCGGAGGCGATCCAGCTTTTAATCTGGTCTCGTAACCTCTGGAGCTTCTTGATCTCCTTCTTGAGATCCGCCTCGTACTTCTCCTTCTGATTGCTGTTCGTGGCATTGTGAACCTTTTGCCAAATATCTTCGAACGTCTCGACGCCCTCCGTAACTTTCTTAAGGCACCTGTCTATTTCACCTGAAACACGCAAATGGGGGGTTTACCCCCGGCACAAAAATCGTTCAATATCATCCGACTCTCGTCCTCCGATCTGATATAGTGCGAAACAAGAATCGTCAATATAAAAAACAAAACAAAAAAAATTTTCATAATCCAAAACGAATAAATTCTCCCGACTCGTATGCGTCGTCGTCCGGGGGATGAAGAGCAATTCTCGTTCCATTCGCGATTCGTCGAGCCGCGCCGAGAGAGGCTGAAAAATATTTCTCGGACAAAGGACGCATCGAAGATTCCGAGGAGGGAAAGCGCGAGGACGACCGGACGACGACGCACGACCAAGCTGGGAGACGCGTTGGAAAAAAAAAAAAACAAAAAAAAACTAAATAAATAATTCGGTTGAAAAGTATAAAAAAATTTCTGAAAACAAGAGGCGTACTGCGATAGCTTACACTTGAGTTGACGAGGCATGGCAGCGTCGTAAGAACATCACTTTTTTGAAGGTTATGCTGACATACGAAACGTGAATAAAGAAAAAAAAAAACAAAAAAAAACGGGGGGATAGAAAATAAAGGAGTCAAAAATCTGTTTGTGACTATATAGAGAGGCGTAATGTGCGAGCTTAGTTGGTAAAACGAAAAAGAAAAAAAAAAAAAAAAAATGAAAAAAAAACCCGGGAGTTTGAGAGCCGACGTACCGATGGCGAATAGCCGAGAGGAGATTCTACGTTTCGTCTTTTTTTCTCTCTCTCTCTCTCTCCCTCTCTTTTCTCTCTCCTCTCCGTCCCGAGGAACGAGAACTCGCAAAGATTGACAGAAAAAATCGCGGTTGCACTACATGCGGGAGACTACGAAACGATCTCCGAGAAAAACAGCCCAAGACAATGAAGCTCGATGAATATCTCTAACATCGTGTATAAAAAAAAAGCTGCTTCGACAATGAAACCGAAGGAGGTCCGAGCGAGATTGAAAAATTCATAGACGAAAGAAAAAAATTATAACAAGAAAAAAAAAAAAAAAAAAGTCAAAGTGGTCCAGGTTTCCCCAATAACAAGAAAATCTAGGATGTAAACATGCTGGATAGATTTTCTTCTCACCTTGCAACTTTCTCGTCGCAGCCATGGCTATGTAAACATATGATACAATGATTTATGCATAGTCTAGACGTAATGTAAAAGATACGATCCAATTTAATCGTTATGGATTTAGTTGGCTCGAAGATATTTTATTTTCTCTCTCCCCCTTGGTTTTAATATGAGAGCCTCTCGGCCACAAGATGGCTTCCGTTTTCAAATGACAACGACCGAGCCGTCCGTGAGTCGAGCTGTGTGCGCCTCTCTCGTACCCTCGCCACCGAATCTCTCTCTCGAGAGACCCCGATCCAACTTTTAACCTCACTGTTTCGGCCTGAGAATTGATCTCTTTTATTTTTCTTTTTATCTTTATTTCTTTTATATAACTCGACCGAAATCTTTCGAACCGCCGTTACAACTTTACGATACACGATTTATGACAGCGTCAACAAATGATATATATGAAATACTGATTAAATGAAAACGGTATACTATTATGCATTGGCGCATTCGCAACGCACACACACACACATGTACTACGCATCACGCACATTGTATTCGCGAACACATCCAATAAGCGTTGCGTCGTAGGTAAAGGCTGATGCGCAGCGAGCAAGTCTACGCGATAAGGAAACACAGGGCGGTGTACGAAATAAACCACCGAACAAGTGGAGACGCAAGGACGCAACCAGGCGCAACTATGACGCGGCACGAAACATCTGTGCACCGAAAGTCTTTGTGTGCCGATAAATAGTAGACCGAAGGATTACGCAGGAATGCAGCTTGTTAATGTTGTGTGAAACACCTTCCTTCACACCTGACCCGGACTCGGTCGGTATGAGAAACTGTAATCAAGTTTTTTCACGGCTTCCGGCAGGGACGGTCAAAAGAAAAGTCTCATCGGGAGCGGATATCGAGCCAGCTTCCGGTGAGACTTTTCTTTTAACTGGGAACTCCGCCCGGTTTGGAAAAGTTGATTACAGTTTTTATTACCGATCGCGGTATTTCACACGTCTTTAACGTAGTATAACTCCTCCGCCCACTTGCCCCGCGCCCAGTTGGTAACAAAAAATTGTAAATGTCGTTTTGAAACCACAGACCGCCGAGGAAAATGAAAAGTTCGGCAGACGCAGGGAAAGAGAATCTTCATTTTCCTCGGTGCTCTGCGGTCTTAAAACGGCGTTCAGTACAGTTTTTGTTACCAACTGGAAGGTGAGGATTATAGCACATCACCTTAAGGTGATGTGAAACACTATGGAGTGCGTGAGAGATAGCATCAGTGGTGCCCTCGGCGGAGCGAGAGAGACACGCTGAGAACGTGTTTCACATGCTCTTAAGACCATATGAAACAGGTTCTCGCGTGTGCGGTTAAAATGAAAGTCAACGCGGATATCATCTCGGCTTCTGATGAGTTTTCTTTTGACCATACTTCCCAGAATCCGTGAGAAAAGTTGATTACAGTTTTTATTACCAACCCCCGTATTGCACATGCTCTTAAGAGCATGTGAAACACTATGGAGTGCGAGAGAGATAGCGTCAGTGGCGCTCTCTTGCTCATGCTCTTAAGAGCATGTAAAACACCCCCCTCCCCGTCCATCCCGGGCTCAGTCGGTATCAAAAACTGTAATCAACTTTTCTCACTGGATCTCGCATATACGAGCAAAAGAAAAGTCTCATGGGAAG